>JAXGGA010004336.1:0-89549 GCA_038373865.1 Uloborus plumipes
CATTTGTGAAACGCGTTAACTTAAAGATGCAGTTTCTAACTAATAATTTTCATTAATTTTTTTCACTACAAAACACTTTTCTGAGTCCATAGTCAGTGATATAATATTTTCTTATACAATTTATATAACCTTTGCTTAAAAATACGAACAAGTCAAATGACCTACCATTTTTGTAGAATGTTTAATATCTTGGAAACTGAAGAAACAAAAAAAAAATTTATATATATGACTTGTCCAACTGAAGTGGAATTCCTCACCGGTTTGACTTGCAATGAGTCTGCAGCGAGATTCTGTGTTTTAGTTTCGAATCGCCTGCTCTTTTTGATGTCCGCAGACGCTTGAACTCTTTCGATTGGTCGAAAGAATCGTGACGTCACTGCTAGTCCTGCCTTCTCATTGGAAGCCGCCTGAAAAATCTTCAAACTAAACATTACGAGGTTAAAGACAGAGCTAGCTCTTTTTTTCCCCCATCTCTTTCTAGTGAGATGGCAAATGAGTTCTCGGAAAACCGCACTTGTTTCGTGCAAAATTGCTTCAGATTACCATTTGAAAATATGTATATATATATATATTTTTTCGATAAAATTCTTTGTGAAATAATTGGGCTCCTGGCTTTTGGTAACAACAGTAAGCTAAGTTCATCTTTCAAAGCCTAGCACACTGTGTTCAGTGAATAATTCTAAAAATGTTGAATCTGGTTTTCTTCATTATTGGAATACAGTTTAACTTTTAATCGGTATAATTTTACGTCTAGTCATTTTTTTGGCAGAAAGCTAGAAATTTTCAGCGAAATTTTCCTTTTTCTTCATCGTTTCTGCTCTCACTCTTTCCCTCTTTTTCTTCCAATTTCATTCCATTTTGAACGAAATTATGATCTTTAGCATTGAATGCAGCTCAAAGTTATCATGATGCAAAAGTCAAATATGCCTCTATCAAAAGTTTAACTATAAACTCTGTAAACATAGCATCGAAGAACATTTATTAATCCCATTTAGGGGGGGGGGCAATATTAATGACTATTTCAGCTTTTTGTGTATTCCCACCCGAGGACCACGGAGGGCCCCTTGTCAGTTTGGTATCGCCCTCCCCCCTCAAAAAAGCTAATAAAAACTATAGTACTCCAAATCCCTCTCCCCCATTCCGCCCCAAGGAAGGACCTAGTTTCTGGCTAGGAGGTAATAAAATGAATCAGACACAGCAAGTTAAAAGTTTTAATTTTTAACAATACGCTGTTTTTAAATTAATTAACGTAATATACCCACAGCAAATTTATTTTAAATATTAAAGGTAAGGTTAATCTAAGGTTAGGGCTAAAATTATCTTTAAGTTGTATGTAAAGTATTCCATCATTTCAAGTTTTTCCAGGGGCGTCAAAAGGTGAAAACCCAATGTAAATTTCATCGAAAAATAGCGAAACCAAGCCCGCTTATATTTTAATGCATCTATTCTCAAAACTTCTCCAAGCCGGGGGGGAAGGGTCCCCCGAAATAAAAGACCTGATATAAGCGTTCTATGACTCAGTCAAATGTGAAGACAAATCTAAGGAGATTCAAAAACCGCTTGTGACAGATTAAGTTCTGTAAATGGATTCTTTCATTATTGTTTCACATTAACATGCACGACGGCTGCTGATAACCCGAGAAGCTGTCCGTGATCTGAAAGCATCTGGCCAAGCCGCAGTCATTCACGCGTTAAAACAAGACTGCTGGAATGAAAATCATCTGGAGCAAAAGGCTGAACGAGTATTGTCAAAAAAGTCATGCATCGGATCGTGTAAAACATCTTTTCTCAACCTCTTTTGACCCCACGGACCGGTGAATTTTTTTGAAAATATTTCGTGGACCGGTGAGGTCAAACACAATCCTTTGATGGACATTAAAAGTCCGTTAAATAAGCTGATAGTTAAAAAAAAAATTCTTGTGAACCCGATTTTTTCATAGGAACGAGTGAATTTTTACATTGCAAGGCCGAATTTTCACTCTTCAGTGGACATAGATGCAAAAAGGCAAAATCGTTTATTTTTAAACATACTTCTGATCACTGAATTTTTCCGTGATTGATATCACGTTGAAGCAACTTTTTTTGCTGAAGAATCTTCTTTAGAATTGATGTTCGTCTCTTGGGTTTATCAGCGCACTAGGTGAGAAGTGAAATATTATGTACACATTTTTTTCTAGACAATTAAAAAATCGAGAGTGATAGGGGCCCCCTGGACACATCCTTTGTATACGCCACCATGCTCACATATCTACCCCTTATAAAAAGAAGCATTATACATCACTTTAAAAAAAAGTCATTAGTGTACTACCGTCTCCATATTTAATAATATTTTTTTAGAAATCAATAATAAACAGCCGAAATTCTTTGAATAGGGATTTTTTTGGGGAGGGCACAGTGACCTCTCATCTGCGTCAGCCCATCCTAACTATGATAAGTGCAGAGATTATTTAATTAATTTTCAATAAAATGAACATTTTATTTTGTTGTTCGCTCTGGTCACCAAGCTCATACAAAATTTTGCTTTCTTGAAAGAGGGGCCAAAAAAGTCCCTCAGTAACTTACTAGCAGAGCTGTAGTTGAAAAAAAAAAAAAACCTTAGAGGAACTCTCCTTGTGGTTCGGGGTACTCACCAGAAGAAAAGTGGTTTTAAACCAATTTACATTACATGTGAATTATTTTTACACTAAAAAAAAAAAAAAAAAAAAAAACAAATATTTTTGGGATAGTGTCCCCCTCCCCCTAAACTACAGCACTGCATACTAGGATTGCTTTAATGGTTTAATAACCAAATGGTGTAGAGGGTTAACCCCATCCTCACTACGCCCTCCCTCCCCCTCTCGCTGAAAGATTAAAACTTCCAGCAAAGATAGAGTTCTTCCAGTAGGTCAGCAATATGGACACACGCGAGTCTTTCAATGTAACTCTTGCTGACGCGGTACTTCGTTTGAAGACCATATTGATTGTAAAAAATTACGAAATCTCATGGGTGGTGAGTATCTATTGTATGAAATAATATCAAATACTTTTCTGGAGAAAACTAGGTCGCAGTTCTGTTTCCGGGTAACAGTGTTTGTTTGCCGCAAATCTCCCACGTCCAATCGATGGCATATAGCACGCGAAATATTATCAAAACCTTCCTGCTTGAGAAAAACTAAAAAAATATGCATCCAACCATCAGAAAATGAGAAACTATGTAAACATCACGAATATGCCTGTTAATAAGAAAAATGTGATTCTGTCTCCATGGTAAAATTTATTTGAGCCAAGCTCTCGATTGCAGAACGTAAAGTATGCCGTTCAATCACGAACAATTGAAATAATAGTTGTGAAAGGTAAGCATGAGTGTAGTGGGGTGTGGGTGGCAGTAGAATCAGACAAAATATTGAAAGGGGAAGGGTTGTGCGCTGTGAAACAGCGGTTTCCGTAGCGATATCTTCAGATCACGGTCTCTAAAGCACGAAATAAGCACCACATTGAAAAAGGTTTTTACATAAAAGCACTTCCAAAGATTAAGATCCTTGAAATTATCTAAAGTTAATACTTAATTTTCAAAAAGTATTTACATCCTCTAAATCATATAAAAAAAAAAAAAAAAACTGTACTCAACCTTTTTTTTTTTAATCTGAGGGCAGCCTATCGTATTAAAATCATTCTCGCGGGTCAAAGCATACATAAAATTTTAAAATATAAGGTAAGTCGGGGGAAGACGCACGTTTGATCATAACTCGTTTATGCATCGTTAGATTGCAATACTGAGCCACTTGTATCCAGTGTTAGGTCCCACATAAGACGTGGCTTGGCCATTTGTTTCAATTAATCGACTTTAATCGGCGTTATTTTTTTATCTCGTGAGAATTAACGTGGTGAGTACAACTTTTGTAATATTCTGTTCCTCAGATTTAGAGCTCATAAACGTATTTGCTGTTTTGAATAAGATCTTAGCAATATAAGTGAGTTTTGCATTGCGTTACACACATCATCTATGTAGAAGAGCTCCACACCACTGCAGCAATAAGGAAATAAGCGTGTGTGGCATCTTCCTCATATACTTGGGGGAAGACGCCACATGGTTCAGAAATAGGTGAAATAAACTAAATTTTATTTATTTTTTGCTTATAGCACTAAATAGTATCGTGTAAAATAGAAAATAAATCACTTACATATTTTCTTATGCTTTCGTTTTAGGCATTATGACTTTTAAAAAATAGAACTCATTTAATTACCATTTAGACAATGTCTGAAAACAACAGAAGAAAAGCTTAACACTCTTCTTGGTCCGAATCAAATTTGCTGCAAACTGGAAAAGATGTCAGAAATGCACGAAACACTATATGAGCTGCAGCAAAGATTTATAGAATTCCATGTAGAACTTTGAAGTGACGCATAAAACGTATCACGGACGTAAAAAACATGTCAGCTAGTCATCCTCACATGAAAAAATTACTCTACATTCGAGTGATGAAGGGTGGATGATGATAACAGGGGATTTTTATGCTAATAAAGGTCTCAAGTGGGACTGGATTCAGTGCATCGAAAGCAACAAATGGTTGCATGAAGATTGCAATGATGATCATTTGTATTGAGTGAAATTTTGTGTAGGCTGTCATTCAAATTTGTGCTGCTATTATTTTTTTCAAATCAAATATGACTAAATTTCAGTTTGTTTCCTTTTGTTATTATGTTCACACTTAAGTTTTTAATGTTGGTCTTATTTTTTATTTATTGGGGTGTTGTGGCATCTTCCCCCATAACAGGTGGCATCTTCCCCGTATATATGGGGAAGATGCCACAAATAAATGACTTTTTTCAACATTAAATTCTGACTAAATTTTATACTTTGAAGAGTATTCACTGGTATTTATGATTAACTAAATTGTTGAAAAATAAAGTGTATTTGTTTGCATGGACTTGTTATTGCAATTTAAACTGTAATCATCGAAAATTCCTTAACTGTGGCATCTTCCCCCGATTTACCTTATAAATATTTTCCAAATAACATGAGAAAATATGGACCAGGGAGGAAAAATCCAAACCAATCTCAAAATTAGCAAAAGCATTCAGATACCACAAGGTGGATTTTTCTGAAAATTGTAAAGCAACGACTGAGCCAATCTACACAATATTTGGCTTACAAGATTTATATAATTTTAATGCTGATTACAAATCTATGATGAAAAAGGGCGCTGTTATTTGAAATTTTAAAGCTATAGCTAATTTTTAACTGAAGATAATCCTTCGGCAAAATTTTATAACAGATATTTTTAGGATCCGACAAAGACCGGAAGCCAAGTCACTCAGGAGGCTAAAGACACTTTGGCGACTATTTTTTTCAGAACAAGAATCTTTCAAAAGTCACATTGCACTAAATTTACCAATAAACTTCGAGAAATAAATTTTCTTGAGACAAAAATTTTTCCTGTCTAATGACAATTTGGTCGGTTTCTGGACATTATTCCTAATAAAGTGTTGTGTTTCATATGACTAGTGTAAATAGCATTCGAATAAGAAAAAATGCCTCGTTTTCTTTCCCATATTGCACATCTCAATTTTAAAGACATCACCCACTTTCATCAGCCATTTATATTCCGTCATAGTTAGTGACACTAAAATTCTAACATTTCTATAAGCGTTTTACCTTCACTTTTCAGCAGCATAAAACGACGCTAGTGAACTCTTTATTGCCGATTTTAATAACGAATCTCATCTACTTGGACCATGTTCCTCACTTGAAAAGGTTGTTCCGTCAGATCAATGAACTCTGACACATTGCAATTCTAATTCGTGAAACGTCGGAACGATTTCAATTTGTATGAGTTTGTGCGCCCATGTCTTCATGCCACTGTTACAAATTGATGTCAGTTTTTTTTTTGCGGCAGTTTATGCATTTCGGGATTCCCATCGCAGCACGCAATCGTAAATCCTGTAACGTTAGTTTTTCCACTGCAGAAGAAGAGTTGAAGTTATCTCCTTTGAGGTGGCTGAGTGGAGTGCATTGAAAAGTACGACGATGTTAGCCCAAATTTGCAATGAAGATTGCTTGCATGTGTTTTGAAATTGCAACTGAACTTAGCCATCATTACACAAAGAGAGAGAGAGAAGAAAGAAAATAAAAACAGCATAAATAAATAAATAAATAATTTGAATTTTGACATCTTGAATTCAAATTATTTAGTTATTTATTCATGCTGTTTTTATTTTCTCTCTCTCTCTTTGGACCCCGATCTTTGGATTTCTCGTTCCTACTAATGGCTCCTATGGCAATCATAATTGGAGAAAACATAATTTAAACTCAAAACGTCAAAATTCAAATTAATAGCCAGAGCTTGGATGTTAGATGTAGTGGGTCGGATGCTGTGTTGGTCTTCAAGGTGTTAAGAAGGTCAAGTTGAAATAAAGTCGATTCCGTGGAGCATGGACGAAGAACCGGTGGAGCTCGTCCCCGCCACCGCCCAGAAGGAGCACCCACGCGGTGAACCTCAAAAAGGATAGGACGACAGTCAACGATCAAATAAAGAAGAAAAAAAAAAGCAATCGTAATTGAATAAAATAGCTCTATTTTGAAGCTATTCCTTGCCACTGTACAACCCATGTGTGCTGTTTTAATTGCAAATTTGTCCTGAACTTGAGAAATGCTACTTTTCAGTTTAGGATAATGCACGGTAGTATGTCACTGGCATTTCACGGACTATTTCTTAATACAGAAAATGTTCTGCTCCTGCCCTGGTCAACATTTTACCCAGATCTCTGAGCAATTGAAAACGTCCAGTCAATGTCAATGATTGTCAAGTGACCGACCCGTCACCAAATAACTTTACTGTTAGTAGAGAAAGGTTGTTATTTCTGCAACTGAGCTCTGCTTTCAAATTTCCTCAAAATGCAATCACTCGTTATTTCTTATCTAACGTATTTGTCCAAAACATGTCATTTTATCATTTGCATTTCTTCCCGGTGCGCCAATTTTAGGGCTCAATGATAATGCATGTGTGCGGCTCTCCCAAGTTGAACTTCCTAAGTTCTACAACATCGACCTCAGTTTAAATTTAAGATGAACATAAATCGACGGTTCAGACTACTACAAGAGAAGAATATTCGCTCCATTGACTGTTATCAAAAAAAGTGAAACTGCACTTTTAATGACAGTTCCTTCTAAATTAATTAAATTTATTGCACTCATGGGCCGTGAGATATTTTACGATTAGAAGTTAAAATTTATGGAGGAAAAATGTCCGGGATGTGTAACTTTGCACAAAATCTACTGTGACATTTATTGACGATTCTGCTCTTGCGTGATTACAGGATATAAATATGCTCAAATGAAACTGTTCTTTTTCTTTTTTTTTTTTTTCATAACGGATTTATCGGTAATCTAAATTTCTTTCGAAATTGTTCATATTAGTTTGCGGTTGAATATGATTGATGGCAAAATTTTTAATGGCAGAACGTTTCAAAAAGCGTAGAACAAACTTTAAAAAGCATTAGACTGTGTACACGAAACTTAATAGCAGAAACCTCTGTATTGATGAAAACACTATGAAAATATTCAATAATTTAACTGCAGAGCACAGGTAATACAGTTGTTTCCATAAGTTGGTTGGTAGGTTCACAAATTTTAAATGATTGGAATGTCTTACATCAAGATTTGTTTTATATCGCACACTATAGGTCGCTATTGCTGGCTAACCCCGGAACTACTTGCAACGAGATCATATCGGGACATATTTTTGATGCAAAAAACTATTTGCCCTCATCCCCCCGTCATCGAGAAATAAAGTCTTACAGTCTGCCAAAACTTTGTAGAGAGTTCCCAAATTTAAAGACTTGCCAGAGGAATTGACACTACCACGTAACCTCATCGCTTGCATGCGGCAGAGGGCAGAACATTCATCTGCAAAGCGTGTGAAATATGTTTTTCATTACTCATCAAAACTCGCTAAATTTGGCAATTTTTCCTAAAATTTTAGCAAATTTTTAGACTATATAATGTTTTTATTACAGGGAAAAAACGTCACTGTAATCGTAACGAATTTGTGTATCCAGAAACATGCTTTACTAGGCTCATTTAATTGAAACAAATTTAATAGTTTTTCGTTCTTATGCTGTAGAATGGTTTCCTGGTTAGGATGAAATGGATCATGGCAGGGAAAAAAGAGATGTGTTCTATCTTGATTCTTAAGATTTAGAGCCTTTGATGTTTTGTACTTTTGATCATTGAAAATGTAATGTTATAAAAATTCCAATTTCTTTTTTTTTTTCTTTTTATTTTCATTTTCCACGGTATTAAATTTTCATTCAAAATACAAAGTGTGAAAATACACGCAAGTTGAATGTTGAAGGTGCATCTCTGCTTTTCAATGCGTAAAATATGCTTTTAGAGGCTTTAAGAACATTTCCGTGTAGGAATATATAGAAGCGACTACATTTTAAGCATAGTTAGTGTAAGAATTGAACAAAAACCTTTGTGTACCTGAAAAATAAAATAGAAATAATCAACGTTTTAAAGCACAAAATTTGCAAGAATCTGCAGGCACGTGTTTCGGGGCTACAAGGAACCCTTTTCCGATGCAAATGCAATGAAGTGTGAGCTTTATGATGAAAAGTCATCTGAGAAAAGCTGACAAAAAACTTTTGTGCGTTATAACGTCGAATAATCCTATTTTATAATTAGTGTATTTTTTATTTTATTTCAAGTATAATGTGACTTAAAAAAAAAAAAAAACTAAGACAGGAAAACAAATAAAATAAAATATCAAAAGAAAGGGGAAAAAATCAGTCTCTCAAAATCAATGCTATCGTGGTTTTAAACAATATTTTTGTTTTTCAAAATCGTGCCTAGGTGGAAACAATATCTGCTTGGCACGAAACTATTTTTTCCTTCGCTTCTTCCTGTTATTGATCTTGACTTAACATACACACGCACATCTTTTGGTCAATGAACCATGGTCCCAGATGTATACGATAATGCAGAGAAGGGGGGGGGGGGATTTTTCATAACCACTATAATAAATAAAGAAAATGCTCTATCCAGTCCAGCGAGGGAGGTCACCATTATAAAAGGTTTTTTTTTTTTTTTTCACTTCGTAATTATCCCTTATGATACTGAGGTGAATTAGAACCACGTTTTGATCAAGTCAATTGTTATTCCCATAAGGTGTGGATAAAAAGTCTTCGTTTCTAATAAATGAAATATGCTTTGCACAGGGAGGGGAGAGGAGGGAAACAGTTTGTAGCGTAGAAAACTGCGGGCCGTTTTTCATTAAAATAAAGGAATATCAATCTTCACAAAACCGCTCTACCTTTCATCTTATATTACTTATTATTTATTCATTCCAGTTATTAAAAAAAAGCATTTTTTGCATAGAAACAAATTACAGACACAAAGAATAACGTATTGCATTATTTGTAAGAAGTTTTTGAATCTGTTTAAAGTAATAATTCTCAGATCTAGTAAAAAAACAAGAAGTTCTGTCAAGAACTAAAAGAGCCTACTTTCCCGTACATCGACATCGGCATTTTAGCATCTGATCATTATTTTCTTGATTATCTGAGACTGAAAATTATGTCAAACATACCTTTTTAACACTTAAAGCTGATTTCTAAAAGCAAAATATACCCTTCTCATCAGATGAAACAGACACGTAAAAAGTAAATAAGGCGAATAAATAAAGTTTTGTCGCACCTTTTAAAGAATGTAACTGTTAGTTCTTCCGTCGAAAAAAATCTTCAATCGTTTTCAAAAAATAAATAAAAGTACAAAGAGCATCACATTTTATTCAAGAAAGGGGGGGGGGGAAGAAAAAGAAAAAAAAAAACTCGTCCGTTGTTAAAATGTCTCGAATTTCACTTTTAATCCGTTGCCAGTTGTTAAATATAAATGAAGAGAAAAAAGCCATTGTGAATGAAAAATTTTTGTTACAAAAAAAAATATCGTCTGGCAAAAAAAAAGAAAAAATAACAATAATAAATAAAATAAAACAAATGAATAAATAAACAAAAAACTGTCTGCACAGTCAGTCTTTTTTTTTCTGAGCCTGCATTTCTGCCATGTTTGCGGAGTCGGAGTCGGAATCAATCCTCACAGAAGATTATTCAGAAAAGTACTTTACAAACATTATTTATCAAAACATTTACAAAGTTAAGTTTAGGATCAACATTCAACTTAAATTCCCCGTAGGAGCTAATGTTAATTTTTTTTCTGAACGGTTCAGTATTGAACGAAAAATGGTTCAAATCAAAAAGCGAAATATGGGAATGAGCCTCTCGAGATCTTTCAAACAAAAAAAAGTTTATTCCATTCGGACGGTTCGCTCAAAAGTTATTAGGTGGGGAAAGGTTGCTTGAACAGTTCAATGTTGAACGAAAAAATGTTCAAATTGAAAATTTAAATACGGTAATGAAGTATCCTTGCTGAGATCCTTCGAACAAAAAAAAAAGTTTATTTAAATCGGACTGTTCACTCAAAAGTTATTAGGGGTGACAGCTTGCTTGTATTTAAATCGGACTGTTCACTCAAAAGTTATTAGGGGTGACAGCTTGCTTGAGAGGTTCAATGATGAATGAAAAATTGTTCAAATCGGAAATGTAAATACGGGAATGAAGTATCCTTGATAAGATCTTTCGAACAAAAAAAAGTTTGTTCAAATCGGACTGTTCACTCAAAAGTTAGCATCGCGGGACAGGTTGTTTGAACGGTTCAAAGTTGAACCAAAAATTGTTCAAATCGAAAAATCAGATATGGGAATGAGCTGTATTCGCCGAGATCTTTCCAACAAAAAAAAGTTTGTCCAAATCGGAATGTTCATTCAAAAGTTATTAGGGGGGGACAGACAGACCGACAGACCGACCGACCGACGCACAAATTCCCCATCTCAATACCCTACTTTCAAATTTTTAATTTTTCGATATTCATTTCACCTTTTTATTTTTTTAACTTGGCGATATTTTTTGGATGCATTAAGCCACTTTTGCTACTTTTTTTGTCTTTCTTTTATTTTTAACGGGAAAGTAGGTTAAAAAGATGCGTTATCACTCGACTAATAGATTAAGTTCGTGAAATCTGAAAGTCGAATATCAAATATTTGCGCATTATCTAGGTTTGCTCCTGTAAACCCCCACCCCAAAATAGAAAAATACCCCTAAAAAGGCTCCAAAAAATAGTTTGTTCAAATTGAACTAGCCCTTCAAAAGCTATTGAAGAGGGGGGTGGGGGGATACAGACCGAAAAACAATCATTCTCCCATCTCAAAACTCTTCTTTCAAATTTCTTTTTTTTTTTTTTTTTTCAAAAAAAGGTTTTTTTTAAATTTATTTTTGACCCCCTCCCCTTTCTTTTGTTTGAGCTTTATTTCGACAGTATGATAAGCCTTTTTTAGCCTACTTTCCCGTTAAAAATAAAAGAAAGACGAAAAAAGTATTAAAAGTAGCTTAATGCATCTAAAAAATATCGCCAAGTCCAAAAAATATCGCCAAGTTAAAAAAAATATCGCCAAGTCCAAAAAATATCGCCAAGTTAAAAAAATAAAAAGGTAAAATAAATATCGAAAAATTAAAAATTTGAAAGTAGGGTATTGAGATGGGGAATTTGTGCGTCGGTCGGTCGGTCGGTCGGTCGGTCTGTCGGTCGGTCTGTCTGTCCCCCCCTAATAACTTTTGAATGAACATTCCGATTTGGACAAACTTTTTTTTGTTGGAAAGATCTCGGCGAGTACAGCTCATTCCCATATTTGATTTTTTGATTTGAACAATTTTTGGTTCAACTTTGAGCCGTTCAAAAAACCGGTCCCGCGATACTAACTTTTTAATGAACAGTCCGATTTGAACAAACTTTTTTTTGTTGGAAAGAACTTTTCAAGGATACTTCATTCCCGTATTTACATTTCCGATTTGAACAATTTTTCGTTCAACATTGAACCGCTCAATCAAGCTGTCACCCCTAATAACTTTTGAATGAACAGTTCAATTTAAACAAACTTTTTTTTTGTTTGAAGCATCTCGGCAAGGATACTTTATTACCGTATTTAAATTTTCAATTTGAACACTTTTGGTTCAACATTGAACCGTTTAAGCAACCTTTCTCCACCTAATAACTTTTGAGTGAACCGTCCGAATGGAATAAATTTTTTTTTTTCGTTCGAAAGATCTCAGCGAGTTCAGCTCATTTCCATATTTGATTTTTTGATTTGGACAATTTTTGGTTCAACTTTGAACCGTTCAAACAACCGGTCCCGCGATGCTAACTTTTGAGTGAACAATCCGATTTGAACAAACTTTTTTTTGTTCGAAAGATCTTTTCAAGGATACTTCATTCCTGTATCTATAATTTCGATTTGAACAATTTTTCGTTCAGCATTGAACCGCTCAAGCAACCTTTCCCCACCTAATAACTTTTGAGTGAACCGTCCGAATGGAATAAACTTTTTTTTGTTTGAAAGATCTCGGAGAGGCTTTCCCATACATTCCCATATTTCGCTTTTTGATTTGAACCATTTTTCGTTCAATATTGAACCGTTCAGAAAAAAAAAATAACATTAGCGTCTACGGGGAATTTAAGTTGAATGTCGATCCTGAACTTAAAGTCGGATTTCCTTCAAACTAACTTTGTAAGAAAATGGTTTTGATAAATAATGTTTGTAACGTACTTTTCTGAGTAATCTTCTGTGAGGACTCTGATTCCGACTCCGACTCCGCAAACATGGCGGAAATGCAGGCTCAGAAAAAAAATTACTGACTGTGCAGACGATTTTTTGTTTATTTATTCATTTGTTTTATTTTATTTATTTGTTATTATTATTATTTATTTTTTTTTTTTTTTGGCAGGCGATGTTTTTTTTGTAACAAAAATTTTTCATTCACGAGAACATTTTATTCTTTATATATATTTAACAACTGGAAACAGATTAAAAGTGAAATTCGAGACATTTTATTAACGGACGAGTTTTTTTTTTTCTTTCTTTGATAAAATGTGTTTTGATGCTCTTTGTACTTTTATTTATTTATGTACTTATTTTATTATTATTATTATTATTTTATTTTATTTATTTTTTTTTTTTTTTGAAAACGATGGAGGATTTTTTCTACGGAGGAACTGTAAGTTACTCTTTAAAAGGTGCGACAAAACTTTATTTATTCGTTAATTACTTTTTACGTGTCTATTTCATCTGATGAAAGGGGTATATTTTGCTTTTCGAAATCAGCTCTAAGTGCTAAAAAGGTATGTTTGACATAATTTTAAGTCTCAGATAATCAAGAGAATAATGATCAGATGCGAGAATGCCGATGTCGATGTACGGGAAAGTAGGCTCGTTTAGTTCTTGACAGAACTTCTTGTTTTTTATCTATTTTACTAAGGAGAAAGTATTCTGAAATGGATTTCGTCAAGTGCTTCAACTCTTTTCAAACTAATACTTATAATACTTAACCGGCTTTTCACATTCAATTATTTTATGTCGATTATCAGATATTTCACATGCAAAAATTGTAATTTTCATGAAGCTATCTCCATTTTTCTGAAATTCGGAATTCTCCCAATATGAAGGTTAAATCTGTTCGCCATAGAAAATTAAACACGGAAGGGATTCTAAACGTGTCTATCACAACAAAGAAACCATCATGCTGACGCTTTTTGCTTAAATAACTTTTTTCGTTTCTTTTTCTTAAGGTAATTAGATTGCTTTTCGTGACTCATTTGTCCAACGACTTGCCGTAAACACGAAGAAACAATAAGCAAAGTAGTTGGCTGCGGTTTAATCCTCTTAATAACTATGATTAAAGGACATGTAGTCAAATGTCGGTGGCTTCTAGAACCTAGTTGGCCGCGGCTGGATGAAAAGAGAAAAAAAAAAAGGTTTATTGAGCATTTGTAATGATAGACAGTGAAAATTGTATTCCGAATAATGGCATTAGTGCAATCACTCTGATTGGTTGAAAGACAAAATCCGAACCATCTTTTTGCAAAGTTTAAGCAAAAGTCATTCGAGCTACAATTCGATGCTGTTTAGAGAAAGAGCAAAACATTGATGATGTAAATCAATCGAGAAAAAATTTTGAGCAGTAAAATAATCAAGAAAAAAGTTGCCTCAAAAGCTTTTGGACGAGCTGATTTGGGTCTTTGCTTTGACCGCGTCCTGAATTTTAAATTAGTCCATCTTATAACAAACAGGTCGCTCATTTTATACATATAAAACAGCAATGGGATGCAATTTTAATCTGCAATTTCAGGTTTCGGATTCTAAATTCAATTCCACAGGGAAAATATAATATACCGCTCTCCGACATTCACAAGATCTACATCTTTCCGAGTGATAGGGAAGTGTAATTGGCGCTGAATTGAGTGAGGTCACTTTTGTACTCATTTTGCATAAGTATTCCAACTTGAAAAATAAGCGGCAATAACCATTTCCTATTACCCGATAAAGAGGTAAACAGTATCAATGCCCGAGCTTCACTTACTAGAACAGCACTAAACTGTAACGAGGACGGGTTGTTTTCACTGCATCGATATTGTAATGGCAGAAAAACACGTTTTACAGAATTCAGTTAATTTTCATTTGGATGAGAATTATAAAATACGGCGTTTCGCGACGAAATCATCACGCCGCTACAGAAGGCGGAAAGGTTCTAATTATTCCATCTGGTTTGCCTCTTAAGTATAGAAGTGATATAGATGGGTTACAGCAGATCAGATCATTGAAATACGAGAAGTTCGCTCTTGACTATGGCGCATTGAAAGAGCGATTCGATATTACTAGTACCAGACCAGCGTAAAAAAATTTAAGTTAAATTTCTACGGCTGGAATTGAAGCAGAGCTACAAGAAAATGACTTATTATAGTAGCCAGATCAGACGCTAGTTGTTTGGAATCTGTTCACGAAAATTGCGTCGAAAAACATGAAAAATAGCATATTTCTGACCGTAAACTTTTTTTTTTTTCATTTCATTTCCTCTTAAACCGCTCATTTTCAAGATACATGACAACGCTTCCGATTTTTCTCGTGGGAAGTCACTGGGTTCATTTGTTAAATGAATTTTCGTTCTTCTTTTTTTACATTTTATCTCTTTAAGGAAAGAAAATGGTTTTTATTCATAGTAATCGCTATTTCACTAAAAAAAGTCGTTTAGACTCATGGTGCAATGATTATAACTAATTAGAGGCATGCATTATGTTTCATAGGTTTTAAACAGTAAATAATAATGCTGATTCCAAATTAATTTTCTTCATAAACATTTTCATTAGTACAACGTATATAGCTCACCGAGTTTCTTTCACTCAGATGTACTAAACGAATAAACCGGAAGAAATGGAACTGGAACAACTAAATCATGTGGTACTTTGTACTGCGGTGTATAAAGGTTAACGGGCGTTGCTCATCTCACTTAAATGAAGCACCTGGAAGCAAAGGCGTGTAAATGTCAAAATTGAAAATTTGGAGATAACTAGTAGCAATGGCAAAAGAACCAGTCATCTATTTTGGAGTAAAATACCGTACCAGTATAGTCCTGCTAAACAGCATAATTTAGAAAAGCTTCTCATTGAAAGCCTACCAAGTTAACTTAGCACACGTTTTACTCTAACTTTTAAAAATTCACTTAATCCCTTCGCTTCTAACTGCCTCAAATGTAAAATAAAAAGTTTGTTTTTAACATTTAACAATGCAGCACTCGACTTTCTGAACAAGTTTTAAATTGCATTAATTGTGCTTTAATAATACTAATCAATGTTCAACTAATGTGTAATTTTACATTGTTATGTGAGTTTCTAGTAATTCCTATCTAAAACATGCTAAAATAAATTGAAAACACAGTTTTGCACAATACTTCTACACAATTCCTTTATTCACTGTTGTCAGCTAAGTTCATGCATCTGTAATCACATATGGCATAACTTTTAACTCAACAACCTTTTTTTTTCTCCAATTCATAATTTTGAGAAGCTTACATATATACAAGCTTTTGTCGTTTGTTTTTTCAATTATTTACAAGGAAGAATTCAATGCACAAAGACATCAGGAATCAATTTTTTCCTGTAACAAAACACACGTGTTGTTTCAAATAAAATCTCACATTGTACATAAAGTTGCTGAGCTTTCAACGTGTAAACAATGTATCACAATGAGGTGTAAAGAGCTGGGGCTGTATAACTAAAGGGGAAAAAATTGCATATTTTATTTAGAAATCTCAAAAGTTTCTTTTCTTTCATTATGATATAAAAATATAGAAAAAAATTCATGAAAATAATTCAGAATTAAATTGATATGGAAGCCTCATAATCACATATTCCTCTTTTCTCCCTATTGCTGAATTTTAAAGAAATCCGATAAATAAATTTCTATTCTAGAAGTGACAACATTTTAATCTCATCTTTCTTACTCAAGGAGACAGTTATAACATTCAAGCAGCACAAGAAACGGAATATACCATCTTAACTATAAACTATTATGAGGACAGGAATAATTCTGCCGAAAGTTTTATTTAAATGGTGAATGACTTTCTATGTGCTGGTTATAATTGCTAGCACTCATTAATAAATTCAACATTGTTAAGCCAATTTCCGTAGACATTGCAACTTTGTAAAAAAAATAACAGCTTTCTCCTTATCCTTTGATTTATAAACAAATTCAATAACATAGGTTATTTTCCTTTCATAGCTCTACTTTCATTGCATTCAATCAATAATTTTAATCTTCGTTATGTGAGAGGGAATTTGTCATAGCAAATTTGTGCTTAGTAATGATAAAGATTTGTTACCATAGAAGAAGTTTCTCGCACCATTGAATTTTATATTAATAAAGTCATAATGAACAAAAGAAACTTTTGGGATTACTTGAAGTACTTTTTTTGATTAGTTTACATTCAATAAGCAAAAATACATGCATATTTCTACTTAAATTCAAAAGATCAAATTTTAACTTGCAAATGACAATAACTCTTCAAAAATAGTAGCACAGATTTGTCCGAAGAAAAAAAAACTGCAATGGATATGTATATTTTCTCATAGATTTCAGCTTTGTAAAAGCAAAAACACAAAATTCAGCTCGTTATAATACGTAACAACTCTATAAATATTTTAAGGTAGTTGTAGCTAAAATATTTTTATGTAGTTGTACATCATTATTTTTGATTAGTTGTAATACAGCAGAAATTAGTTTTAACAAAAATTAGTTTTTATTTTGCAAAAACATTTATTTGATGTGATGTTATAGTCATTTTCAGAATATGTGATCTTTCGAAATATATAAGGGATCATAAATATCTTATGCAGTTAAAAAAAAAAATCTAACAAACAGAACAAAATGCAGACCTGTGTTATCAAATTACAAAAAGTAATTATTGAAATAAAATTCACAAAATATGAATATTATTTACCTATATTTTTGAGCAATATTATTTGTCTCAGTATTCAAAACCTAGTCAGTATTTGAGCAATGATTTTTATCCAAAGAGAAGAACAATTTTAATTTTAAATTTAACTTGGCAAAAAAATGTTATTCATTTGAGAATAAAGAAAACTGGGTTCAACAGGTTGCATAGCAAATGTGGCGTGAACAAAGAGCATCTAATGAAGCTGCAACATATTATTAACTGTAAATGCATTGAAAAGCATATCTTTCTCCTTAATACATGTGAATGTATATTTTGCTTAAAAACAACTTAACAGTAGATGACATTAGTTATAATGAAGTAAATTACTTAAATTCCACAATAAGTTTAATAAATAAACAACAAAAATATTAATTCAAATTACAATGCATAGCTTAATTTTATTTTGAGACACTCGATTGTAGTTATTTGGTAGGAAATGTTCACCGTATTTTAGACCTTTGAAAAATATAAAAACGCGATAGAATAATATTAGGTAAAGAGAAAGCAAATTATTTTTAGCACACATTTCAAGCACACTTGAATACGAATTAAGTTATAACTTAAAAACTTAAAATTTTACTATAGGATTAACAGAAAAACTTTTCATTTAAATTAAGCAAATCTTCTTTAAAAAGCTTAAAACTGGAATTAAATTATTACTATGTATTACTTTTTAAGTGTAGTGTTAGTTTTTTTAAGAGTATAAATAGAAAAAAATGTTTCATTTAACCACTTGAGTTGGAAAGACGTGCCAAACACATCACGATGCTGTTGTCATAAAATCGCCATTAATGTGCAGTACATGTTCGACAGGTTGCTATCACAGACATAAAAAGGACATGTCACTTTTCTCTTTTACGCTTTTTTTATTCTGAAAAAGAAAAAAAAAAAAAAAAAGGAAAACATCACTGAATACCTATCAAAGGGCTGCAGTTGACTGTTGTGTTGTAAGTCTTAAGTTTTTTACCAGTTAAGTGGTTAAATGATTCATGTAGCTTTGACATTTCTTTGTTCAAAAAAAAAGAAAAAAAAAAAAAAAAGAAATATCAATAAATTTTGTGCAATTTTGAAAAACAATATTCAAGATCATATTAATATGGTTCTGTCTTATTCTGTTAGTTAAAAATAATTTTTTGAAAATCAAACTTATAATTGTTAAAATAGATAGCATGCTGTGAATAGCATTAAAAATTTCAGTACAACTATTTATTCAAACTAGATCAAAATTAAGATTTAAAACCAACTTTTAACTCTATTAACAATTTTGAAATAAAACCAAAGGAAGGAAACTATTCCATTAAACATAGTTTCAGTCAACAATTTGTGTCTAATATGCATTCCAATACACTTTCACTAACCTATGAAAATAATGTAGAATTAAAAATGATACAGCAATGAAAAGTGACATAAAAACCAATATTTAAAACCTGCATGCTTTATAATACAATGAAATAATTTCAAATTATCTTACACTTGTGTGGGCAATAAAGTATAAGATAATGAATATAATTTTATGTACATTAGTTTAGAAAGGCATTGGCCATGATACAGAATTGTAATTACCAGGAAGTATGAACAAGAGATATACTGTAAACTACATTTCTAACTTTAGAACATTTTATTTCATTATACATTTTATCTCTCTTTCTCAAAATATATCACTTGAATCTCGATTTAAAATTTTGGCAGTTGAAGTTAAGAACAAATATGAAATTATTTTTATAATCTGCATTCAGAGAACAGCACATAGCTTAAGTACCAACAATTTTATTACACTAAGTACACCATATTATTTATAGTGAAATAAATATTTACTCAATTATTTTACTTCAGTTTTAATTATTATTATTTTGTTAGCTAACAGATTCTTTTCAGGAAATTAACATACAGAATTTGAAGCACCTATTAAAAAAAGGCAATTTTTCTTTAATTTGACATTATCATACAACTATCAAGTTTGGTTTCTTTGATAAGTATTTAACAGACTTATTGACTGTCACATGGTATGTTGATGTTTCTAACCCTTACTATGAGTTGAAATATTAACATATCTGGATCTAATACTGGAGCGATTGATTTGGATTCCCCCCCCCTCCCCCCAAAAAGAATAAATTAAAAAAAAGGCTTTGTGATTCCCCATTTCAAGTTTTACTAAAAACTACATCTGCACAAAGAGAGGATATATGAAGCTTGCTTATTAAAACGACTTGCACTTGAAAACTAATACTTTCTCAACAATTTCTATAACAATCATAGCTTAATAAATTACACAAGATCAAAAAATAATTAAATATTTTTTTCAACTAAAAACATAGCTTTATAGTTAATAATCTCGTTCATACAAAACATATTCGTCAAGAACAAACAAATGGCAGTATGAAGCAATTTTACAAAATTAACACAAAAACAAAAAACATTCAACAAACAATAAAATTCATTATCTTTTATTGATTAGAAAACCATAGTTTGTTTAGTTAGAAAATATTTTCAATGAAAATGAGTATGTATATATATAGATTAAAGATGAAATCGAGACATACAATGTAAACATAATGTGAAGAAACATCTATTAAAAGGTGCAAACAAAAAGAACATTGAAAATGAAATTTTAGCATTAAGATATTTTTTCCAAGTCCCCCACCACGTGCGTCTCTCAATAATATTTTTATGCTCAATTCTTAAAGTAATTCATTAAATAAATAAGCATTATTGTAATTAAGAGTTGGAAAATTTTCCATGTCAAACATGATCTCCTACCATAAAAGTAAGACGTACTTTAAAAATGAGTACTAAATATTTTATTTCATGCAATCATCTAGTAATCATAATTTAATTTTTGTTAGCCTGATAAAATAATAAATAACTTTTAAATACTATTCATTTCTTACAGTCTTTTTATATTGATGATCATACATTTGCATAGAGTATGATTATAAATTTGGAACAATAAATTCAAAATAAATGAATTAAATGTCTGCTGCAATGGCACTCAAATTGTATTGCAGAAGACTTCAAACAGATTTGGGAGAAATAAAATGGGCTTAAAAGAATTGCCTAAAAATGATGTGTAATAAAATGCAAATTATCTCTGATAGCTTTCGTAAAAAAAAAAAAAAAAAAAAAAAAAAATTATCAAACTTCATATAAATAATTGACAACTCATATTAAGTGAACAAACACAATTATTTACATAACATTCAATAACAAGTTCTCTTTAACTCATTGAATACAGTTGACAAAAATAAATAATATTTTTCTAAAGCTCCAAAATAGAATAACCCCATTTTTTTTATGTACAAATTGAAAAGTGTTTATAGAAAATGGGAGTTATTCTAAAAGAAAATTAAAAGTTAATTTTTTATATCTATAGCAGAAATATTGATTTATAAGAATTCAAATATTTAAAGACTCATTTGCAGAGAAAACGCTTCATTTCAATAGTTGTGCTTCAGACTTATCCAATCATACTATCAAGTTTACGTAACGTCAAAAGATGTGGAATAGGTTTTAAGGGGGACATCCTCAAACCGAAAAGAACTTGATAGGATGAAGCAAAAAGCAAATTAGGGAATTAAAAATTATTTGCACATCACACCTCTAACAAAAGAAAAAAATGTATTTATGCAAAAAAAAAAAAAAAATGCAATTAAAGGAAATGTATGTTTGTTTCGAATTTCTTATCGTCAAAGTATGTTAAAAAAGACATTTTATATCCGTACTAAAATGGGTTGATGTATTTCATGACAATTTTGTGAAATTAAATTAGCACAAATAGCTAAGAGATTAATTGATAGATTAGTTAAAGAGAAAAGTCAAATTTGATTATGCATCATAAGTCTAAGCTTAATATTACGATAAAAACTAATGTGTAAAACATGGATTTAATTCATAGTCCCATTTCACAAATACATTAAAAATTATAGAAGTCTTAGCATTCAATAATGATTTTTAAAACAGGTTCAAATATGCAGGTAAGAGGTATAAATAAAACACAAAACCCTTCTATTGTTATTAGAGATTTCATTACGAGTAGCATAGTCTTCATAAATCCACTCCACCCCTTTTAAAACAAATAAATAAAAACGAATAACTTTTTAGAAGCAAAACTAAAAAAGCTAGAAGATTTATAATGCAACAATTTAATGTAAAAAAAAAATCCTTAGTCTTAAATAATTAGAAATAAATTTCCATTTAAAGAACAGGTATAAAGATTATATATACTTTTATGCTTTTGTCCATGCATTATTATCTCCTGAAATAGTAACAGTTTTAATAGACATAACTTTTTTTAATCATTAGTGCACTGATTTGAACAACTGCTATGAACGTTTCGCTTTTAGACAGTGGAAACAATTCCTTTGTTTAGCTCAAAATAAAAGCTGCTATAAAAAAATTATGCTTAAACGAAAATCTTGGTTGCCATTTTTTGCAGTAGAATATATTTCAAGAGAATTCAATTTAAAAATAGGTTACAAAGAAAAAAATAGGAAACATATTTAAAACTTAACAAATAACAATCACTTTTAAAAACCTAATGTTCTTCGAATCAGAAAAAACAAAAAGAGAAGTTTACAGAGAGCTGGAACTTCAGATGTTTTTTTTTCTCTCTTAATTAATATGTAACAAAGAATTCTAAGACTATTAGGTAGAACAAAATGCTGGCAATTCAAATTCAAAAGGAATTAAATGTATTTAAAATGTGAAGGGCACTTGTATAGTTTAATGAAATTTTGAGAGAAATATAGCAAGTTTCTAATTAAAAAATGGCAACAAGACCAATCACATCAACAGGAAATTTATCACTTGACACCATGATCTTAACTGTACACAACAGCATTAGAAGGAGGAAGTAGTAGAAAGCCCCATCATAGTATTACTTCTGGAAGCATGGAATATTTCAACTTTCTCCAAAACTTATAAATATGATTCAAAACTCCACACTATGAAACCTTTTAGCCACTCAACTATCAACACACTCTTCTTCCAGACACACATTCACAGACATACACATTATCTCTCAGTTTGTGTACAATACTACTTACAACAACACTACCAGAAGCAATGACCGCCTGGCAGTGAAATAACAAAACAAGTCCAATCACAAGCTGAAATGCCGCAATTTGTCGAAAAATTTCCCCTAGTCCATGGTTATGGTTTTTTTTTTTCGTTTTTATACATATATTTATATATATATAATGTGTGGATGAGTCTAAGTTGGTTCATTCACACAAGCCTATCACAGCAACATCTTTATATTTTCTCCGCACGCTTCCTTGGCAGACTCCGATTGATTTAGGAACAAGGAATGAAGCATGTACAAGACCAGCACGAGGTTGTGTGCTCTCTCTCTCGGAAGCGAGGTCAGTCGGTCAGTTCGGCAGCAGACAACCTTGAGCCGCAGCGCTCTCTCGCGAATAGACGCTCGGAGAGCGCTCTCTCTCTATTTACACACATTTGAAAAAGAAATTTAGTAACTAGAATCGAAAGGCTATGTTTTGTCCAGCACGGCATTGGACTGCCGACTGTGTTTGGAGTAGTTTGGTTTCAGATAGTCTTCACTCGAAAGAGATATGACATCTATCCTATCTTCTTTCCGATACTGCAGGCACCTCCTTATGAAATTCTGCAAAAAAAGAGAGGTCATATTTAGTGCTAGATTGTCACAGGATGTAGCAAGACTCATTCATGCAATATAAAAAACTCTTGTTTCTAAGTAATTACAGTGAATATTTATAGAGAACATTACATATTACATAATTTTGTACAAAAAACATTATGGGACAGACTGACTAGTGAATGAATAGTTCATAATTATTTTTTTTTCGCAGATGAATTGGCAGTAATAAGTTCCTTCTACACAATTACAAAAAAAAAAAAAAAAAAAAAAAGACTAGAAAACTGTGTTTGTAAGGTGGTTAAGAGTGTTTGTTTCACTCCGTTGTGGTTCATACACTTTTTCATTCCTAGGCTCCAAAAAACTTGGCACAAGTTTCAAAATTTTGGAAAAATAGCTAAATAAATGTATAAAACTGTTTTTACTGTCATTTGCCAAATGCTAGTTCTTAACAATGTTATGAATTTCAGAAAATGTAATTGCAAGTGCAAATTTATCATACAAATTGCAAATAAAGCATAGTGGAAAAATTTTAAGATAAACAATATTTCATTTAATAACTCTAAAGACAGAAGTGTTTTGATTTTTGCACAAATCAAAAGGGACATTAAAACTTACTTTTGCTTCACTGCTGACAGCAGGTTTAGCTGGAAATTCTACTTCTGTTGCTTTTAGTATCGTATTTTCTTCTAATATAGTTGCCTGGGACTGATTGTGACCAAATGGCTAAATTAACATAATAAAAATATCAAGGACATAGAAATAAGTACACAAAGAAATAAATTCATCACTGCAACTTATTTCAGAACAAAAATTCAGAACAAACAATTTATTCAACAAAATAGCTAGCAGGACTTGTACTCATTTCTTGCTATAAAAATTAACATGGCTTATAAAGATAAAGATTAGTGGTTGCCACTCACAAGATAGTGACAAAATAAAAATGTTGGCAACTAAAAATATTAGTTTCATTTGCCAACCAATGCCACTCTTCCTAAAACAACCTGTGTTATTATTTGTCCCTTTTATCCATAGAAACTTCACCTCTACAACATATTTTCATCAAGTCATTCAATAGTTAATTTCAGGAGATTTTTTATTCTTAGTAAATAAGTTTTGGATGAGTGAAATTCTGAGTGAAAGTGTGAATAACAATTTTAAGTTGATAACAATACATGCAAGATTAATTTCAATGTTTTGTTATTCCAATTAAAATTTTACAGCACCTAAACATTCTTTTTGAAGTTGGTGACACACACACACACACAATCTAATCCTTCAATAGGGGTTCCCCAAATGTAATACACAAGAATGCTAGATTATTGTATTTCAGTATAAAACTTCTTAAATACAAAAGAAAACACATTTAAATGGAGCTACTTTTAAATGATAGTAACCTCAACACTGTTCTCTAAGTTACAACAAATAAATTATATAGACACAATGTTTTGAAATTATAAAATCAAGCATATTTAAGTGCATAATTTAAGAAAAACAATATTAGTTTTACTCAAAGCTTAAAGTATTTTTCTATTTTGAAATTGTAAAACAAGACTTGCTATTAACCTTTTTTCCATAGAGGCACTGGTAGAATATTACACCAACACTCCATACATCAACTTTAGATGATATTTTGGGAGGTGTTTTTCCAACTACAAAGCACTCTGGAGGAAGATACCTTTAAAACAGAAACATATTCATCACATATTTAAACACAACTACTGATAAAACTTTTATTCAAAGCAATTAATTTTCAAAAGTTATAGAGAACATAGATCCTAATATTTATTTTAACAAAAGTTAAAAAATTATTTACATAAAAGTTGAATGAAGGAAATTCCAGAAGTTTTAATTACGAGCCAATATTTAGAAAAGTGACAATTTGAAGTTGGAGTTTTCTGAAAAAAAAATTTTTTTGCAGAAAAAAACTAATATTGGATTTTAAGTCTAAATTGGGTCTAAATGCAAGAAAATAAAAGGGGGAGGTCAAGGAAGTTATTTACCCCCTCCTTAGATTACTCCCTTTTAAGCCGTTACAGATCTGATGAATGTTACAGATCTGATGTTAATATGAGCTACATATTTGAGTTTATGCTCTTAGTCTTCGTTAACATCTCTAAATATGATATCATTTCCTTGCATTTTTAACATAGAATTAAGATAATTATATTAAAATATATATATTAGGCTAAAAAATCAAATTTCATTATAAAAAAGCATTTCTTGGAAATAAAAATGAGCGATAAAGTTTTTAGATAAAAGAAATTATGAGATTACCAAATCCAAGCTAATAAAACATTTGTTTTGTTTTGAAACAACACACAACTTCAACTTTTTCAGCACACAACTCTGCTGCTTGCTTTTCTTTAATTAGTTGCAGGAAATTTAATTTCTTGATCAGAAATTCAAATTTAGCATGCTAGTTATTATCTAGTTATTTAGCGAAGTTATGAGAAATTGAAGCACCAAAAAAAAATAAATAATAAATAAATAAATAAAATAATAATAATTAATTAACTTAATTTATGCAGTGTCACTTTTTCTTATTTTACTAACTTCTATTGTAAGGTCATACAAACCACAAATGAAGCAATTGTACTAAAAACTCATTGCTTTTCATTTTTTAAGAACAAAAATATTCAATATATGGCTAAAACCTATGATTTTTGCTTTTTATACTTCTGAAACGTGTGAGTTAGTTCTGTAACATATTCACTGTTTCTCAATGTTACCGCTCTGACTGTTACCGATCTGAAAAACTGACAAAGTTTTTTTTTTATTTCCGAGCCGATCGCACTAAACCAAAATCAAACACGTGTATTTTTCACTTGTAATAAAGGACTATACTTATATATAAAATAATTTTTAAAATAATAAAAACTGCAAGTTTTAGAGCGTGTTTCCGATCTGATGACTCAAATGACACACATTTTATAAAATCACTTTAAAAAATCTTACATACAATTTTAGATGCAGAAATGCAAATTTTTAATTACGATTCGATAAAACATCCCACCAGGTACTCAGTATCACGTGGCATAGGTGCAGGAAATGATTTTGGGAGCCTAAACATAGATCGGAAGTTATTGTTACCACTCTGACGGTGGAACTTGGGACACGCTTATTTCGCATCGGCTAGAAAATCAGAAATCGATTAAAACAAAAATGAAGTAAAATATCAACAAAGGGGTAAAAATAGAATCGTTTTTCGTGCAAATGCGTTTTTTTTGGGAAGTTAGAAAGTGCGCATGACCTGTTTGCATACTAAGCTTTGCTACTGGGGACACGTTACCGATCTGATTTTTGATGTATAAAAACAACATTTTCTGAAGAAAAAAAATTTTTTTTTCTGATGTTATTAGATGAAATGAAAGCAGAACCTTGTCTTCTTTCTGGGGAAAGTTATTTTTGTAACTAGTTATTGAAATACTAGTGAAAATTCACTTGGGACTCAAATTGGCACTTTTCTAAATATTAGCTCTTACACTAATTTTATTTCATGGAAAACATTGGACGAATTAGTGCCCTGTAATTCTGAGACGCAAGCAATAGCTATAATATTTTTTTAGCTTTAATAAGCTATTATTCGCAAATTTTTATTTTATGTGATTGATGCATGCTCACCCCACCATATTTAACTGCAGTACAGATTCATACTTTTAGTGAACACTTTATGTACAGAATTCAAAGTTTTTTCATCTGATTTTTGCTTTTATTGGATTTCAAGCATTGGTAAAACTTAGTTACACAAAGCACTTTAAAGAGAATACATTTCCCCCACAAAGTTCTTTTAATATAAGTTTTACAGACCTATTGATCCTTAACAGTTTACCCCAATTTAAGAACAAGCTAAATAATTCTGACTGGAACATTTACATCACAGATGCATATAACTTTTAGAATAATAAGTGAATCTAGTCCTCAATATACATACCAATAGGTACCAGCACCTTGAGATGTGAGATCCATTCCAACCTCTGGGCTATAGTTTTCATCATCCATAATTTTACTTAAACCAAAGTCTGTAATTTTGATTTCACCATTTCCTAGCAGAATATTTCCTGCAGATTATAGGAAACAAATTAATCAAACAAATTTTTTGGAAATGCATGAAATTTAACTTCACAATTTCTATAATACTTTACTTATTAACTAACCACCAACTTGGCAGCCTACAAATTACCTGATTTTCTCATTTAAAAACATTTAAAACTGAGGCAATGAGAAGCAAAGGGATGTAGCTCGACTTTTTATATTAGTTTTGAGTAAAACATGTGCCATGTTCAAAAAACCACAGGTAGGCTCAATTTAAAAAAAAATATCAAGTCATTCTGTGCAGCATCTTGCTTCAAAACAAATAAAACTTTCTCCTACTATTCATGCCAGTTATTTTCAAATTTTAATTTTGGTAGTCAAGGCCGTATCCAGAAAAAAATTTCGGGAGGGGCCCAGTTTTGCACATTGCCCAAACACACATACATTTTTGTGTGTGTTATGAGTCTTAATTTCTCTCTGACCCCCCCCCCCCCTCACGATGTTTGATGTGTGTGTGCGTTTGTTTTTCTTCATTTCTTTATTCTTATTATTTTTTGAACTAGACCTTCACAAGGGGTATGGGTAAGAGAGATATGCTATAAGATTTGTTAAATGGGGTTTTACATTCGTAATGTTAGGGGGTCCGGGGGTTTTTCCCCCGGGTAAATTTTTGAAAAAAAGTTTTAAAATTCTGCATTTTGAGGCCTTATATGGGGCAATTGGGACTTCAAAAATGTGTTGGAAAAGTAGGCATTCTGTATTCTTTTGCAAATTAAGATCAATCAAAGCATAAAAAAATGTTTAGTTTAACAAACGATTAACATTAAGCGACAGAGAGGAAGGACAAGGGAGGAGAAAAGATTAACAAATTATCACTTGCTTACATCGGTTTTCAGTACAGTCACATAGTAGTTTTTGATCAGTTCTCCAATTCACCGACAGACACATCACTTAGTAACATAAAATAACCAATAGTATGAAACACATAAAATTCTTTAAAAGAAATAGTGTAAAGATTAAAAAAATAATTAACGAGAGAGTAACATTCTGGCCATTTAGTTAATTCATAGTTTGTTTATTTGATAAGAAATAGGATTGAAGCACGTTTAAAGGAGTTTCAAAAAGGTATTTAATGATTTTCAAAGACTAGAACAGTTAAATTCTTTAAAGCATTTCATTTGCACTTTCCAGTCTCTGACGTTTTAATAGTTGATTGGACAGTCTTACGAAATTTTTAAAACTTTGAAAAAGACACACCTGTTTAAGATTAAAAATTGATATTAAAAAATATTTATAACAACAATTTTTTTTGAATCACTAGTACTGCAGAAAACGGAAAAGAATACAGGTAGGGTAATATTTTTTCTTGTGCTTAACATATTAATGAAGGAATCAATTACAAAGAAACTTCAAAAATACTGAATTAGGTATTTAACAAACAGTCAGAAATGAAAAATGTGAGTCACCAAAAAATATTTTTGAAAATTTGCTACAAAAAATGCTGGAACATGATTTTTGCATTACGCAGAATATATTTTTGTTTAATCAAGGAGGTGAGTTTCGCGCAACTTGATACTCATATCCCCCCATTTATGTTAGAAACTTTAAAATTCAAGGTAAACAGCTACATTTAACAAAGTTTTCAAGGTTTTTAAGCATTTGTAAATCGATTTTTTTAAAGTAACTTTTGTCCGAGATTGGTGTGCCCCCAACAAAGCAGAGAACGTATCTGTTTTTGTGTGGTCTTGTTGATGGAAGACATGTTTAGCTATTAAAATCCCCCGAGGGTTACAGATGCTTATAAATGGGGACCAGCAAAGTACACTCTTAATTGAATCAAGGACGGAGAGAAGCAATCTCAGATTTGTCGGAAACTAGGGGTCCGGTGATTAAGGAGTAAAAATTTGAGCGGAGTAAGTTTTATGGGGGAGGGGGGGCGCGGATCAAACCGACAAGTAACTTGTCTTGAGTCTGAATTGATTTGGGAAAGAGCTGAAAGTGCTAATGAGAGTCTTGTTGTTTTGGAGAACATGCTTGTTTTTTTTTGTTCTTCAAATTTTATTGTTTAATAGTTAAAAGATTTAGGAAAAAAAACCTTTTTTTTGCCCTTTTTTTCTGTTTTACATTATAAAACATTTCAGGTTTGGGGGGGGGGCGTCGGGCCCCCCTCTGGATACGGCCTTGTTGGTAGTTACACCCTTTTTGCTTTGAGGCGCTTCAAATTTTAAAAACTAAAAACAACTGAAATTTTACGAACAAAAATTGATACCTAATCTGTTAAATGCATACCTGGCTTTAGATCATAGTGTATGATAGGAGGTTTGATTTCATTCAAATATTTAAGGGCATGAACAACTTGCATTATTATACATCGAGCTTCCCGCTCAGGAATATTTTTGTGTTGTTTGAGGTAGAAATCAAGGTCGTGACCATCACAGTATTCTAAAACTGTACAAAACCTGCAAACAAAATATATGTTAAAAGCAAGGCAATATATGTATAAAAAAGAAAAAAATAAATAAGCAATATTTAAACACACATTATTTTTACAGCAAAATGTTATCCGTAAATACTTCTATGTTCTACATAGTTTAGAAAATTCCATCTACCTTTTTTTTTAAATGGAGGGAAAACAGAATCTATTGTTCATAAAAAAAATCAGTTTAATAACTTATAGTACCGTAAAGTCGGGTTACTTGGACCCTGGGGGGTTACTTGAGCCCATTACAGTAAAATGATGAAATCTAGGTTTGGTACTTATTAGTTGGAGACTTGCACGTAGTTCCTCCTCGTTTCTCCGCTAGGTAGAAATACACTGCAGTCTCTAACGCTAATACCAAACTCAGATTTTATTATTTTACTGAGGGCTCAAGTAACCTCCATGTGGGTCCAAGTAACCCGACTTTACGGTAATCAGAAATCCATTTTTTTGCATATCATACCATTAAAGATTGCAGTAAGTAGCTAGCAGAATGAAGGAAATCTACATATGATGACATGCATTTGTAATAGTTTGTTTAGTTTTTGGAATGCATTTTCACGATATAGTAATTTTTCCCAATTTTGTTGAATGCAGTCTTTTAAAAGAGGCAGTAGCTATATTTCCCTCTAGTAACAGCTTAATATTGTTTAAACAGGGTGTAATTTGTTATTGCAAGTGAAGAAGAAAAAAAAATCAGAGAGAGGCGGGAGGGAGGGGGAAGATGAAAAGTTATTAGTTCTTGTAAACTGAGAATGGAACTCTTTCAATTGTACAAAGATGACACTGAGTGATCAAACTTTCTCAAAAATTAAACTTGACGGTTCCTGGTTCGAGCCTCAATTCATAATTCTTCAAGAGGAGATGAAGTTACAGATGCATACCCACCAATTTTAATAGTATAAAAGATTTCAATAAAAATGCTTTCACTGTCATGTACCAAACATTAATTTTTGATGAAAATGTATATTTAGGAAAATGAGGTTCTGCTTTAATGATTATTTACACTGCGATGCAAAAGTTTAGACAAAATGCAAATATGTGAATAAAAAGAAAACTATTCAACAAAATGCTTTCAAATTTCTACTGCAGGTACACAATATGGTCCCAAATACGTGTCTGGAGTTCTTATAACATTAACTGGAATCAAATTTCGGATATTGCAAAAGATATTTTTTTACATTGTTGCAAAAGTTTAGACAATAGTTAGATTTTATGCAAATATCCTTTGAAATGTGATTGGTGGAGGAAATGCGGGACTGTATTATTCATTTATAAAGTGCAGAGATTGCTGAATAAATAATCAAAATCTCAAAAGCTCTTTAGTTCTCGTGTAAAGAAGATGAGAAAGTTTGGAAGCCGAAGTTTAAAAATGAACCTATTTTATTAATTTTTTGTCTTTTAAATCGGCTCTAGTATGGTAGTACATTGTTTTTTACTTTGTGGAGAACAAATTCAGACATGCGTATCGATCAAAAAGTCCATGAAAAATTATATTTCTTAAGGATTAAGGAAATTGAAAAAACGGCACAGACTGACGATTTGCCCCTTAATCCTACAAAACTTCAACTTGGGTCAAAAACAGCACGTGACAGCATAAGCATAGGCGGACTTAGACCGCAAATTCTGGGGGTGCAACAGTAGCAGAAATAGGGGGGGGGGGTGATTCCCTGGACAACAACAACAAGCCAGTGGTGCAACCAGAAAACAGTTTTAAGCAGAGTTTGAAAAAACCCAGCCCGTCTGGGTTTTTAATCAAATATCAGGGTTTCCATTTTTCATTTCAGGGGAGTCATTTTAATATCATTCTCTATTCAAACATTGTACACCAAACTACTGCTTGCTACGTAAAATTTTTAAAGAGTCGGGAGCCATGAAGAGAGGTCACTGTGACCCCCTAAAGAATTTTTTATTTGGAAAAAGCAATGCTATATTGATTTTTTAAAATTAATATGATAAAATATTTTAAATTGATATTGAATTGAATTTATGGATTTAAATAGTTCCTGTTTAGTTTGATCCTCTAAATATTCAAATAAATAAACAAATAACTCAAATTCAGATGCAGTTTTATTTCTAATACTTAATAAGTTTGCTCAGAAAGGAAGATGCCTTTTTCTGGACCACGTATTGACCAACACTAAATATCATAATAAACTCAATGTTATAACTAAACTGATCAGTACCAATTTCTAGACTTGATATTGATCAAAATATTTGTAATGTTTAGTTTGTTTCTGAAATAAATGTTTTCAATGTGCAGTAAATTGTGAAAAAAAAAACCACTTCACCGACATAGTGTGTCATTTCAAGTGGGCCCACCCGAAAAATCTCGGTGAGTTTTTTTCGGACTGGGCCCACATTGGTGAATCCTGCTTTTAGTTTTTTTCTCCATTTGATAGGCAGGTTTGGGAGATTATACCCAGGAAAATTTTGATATTGTAATCCTGAAAATGCAGTTTTAGACTGCCTCTGGTGCTGTGAGGGAACAGAAAAGTTCACAGGAACTTCCACATAAAATTCTAGAAATTAAAGTCCTAAAAACGCGATTATAGGCGATATTTGTTGACGCTCATTTAAGGGATGGGGCTTATCTTAAGGACTGTCCCCGATCAATTTCTTGAAAAATAGAGCAAAATCGATCACCTTCCCCACAACTTTTCGAAGTTGAAATTCCAAGAACGCAACTGTAGACAAACTTTGATGATGTGACGAGAGGCGTTTTGGTTTCTCTCTCCAAGAAACATCTCGAAATACAAGTCCTAAAAAACGAAGTTTTACAGCAATATTCAGTAATGTTAGGAGGAGAGGTTTTAAGTCTCTCCCGCCTTAATTTTTTTCAAACATTAGTTTTTTCTTTTTCAGATTTCATACAGAAGTGTCAGCTCGTATAATTGAAAGAGAACGGTGTGCTATACGTCTCATCCAATTGTCGTTCTAAAAACATAATTTTTAGTATCATAGACGTCTTGAATGATATTAGAAAAAGGGATATTGAAAAGCTTGCCCAAATTTTTTTCGAAATTTACGTCCTAAAAACGCGACGTAGACCATATCCAGTAACAATAGGGATTCGGCACTTCTTAACATTTGAAACTATGGAAAAAACCTTAAATAATTTTTTAATGTTGTTAGAAGCGAGACGAAGTTGAGGGCGAAGAAAGGTACGAGGGGCTCCGATTATATTTTTAGAAATTCAAGTCTTATGAACTTGATTGTAGGATTGTCCCGATGGATTTTTTGAAAACAGATAAAAAAAAAAACTCCCCCCCCCCTTATCTACCAGCTCTTCAATTTTTCATAGTTTAAGTTCCAAAAACGCAATGTTAGATAATTTTTTATGCGGTTATTGGTGGGGGTTATGAGGCTCTACCCTGAAAAATTTCAAATTGAAGTTCTAAGAGCAAAGTTCTTGTGTGCAATATTCCATGGTATTAGAAGGAAGATTAAAAGCTACTGTCTTCAATCTTCCATTGGTGGCAAGAAGACTTGAAGTCCTAAGCATGTCAATTCTTAGGATTTCAAAGCCTGCTGTGCCAAAAGGTTCTCCCCTTTAGACTTTTCGGAACTGTAATTTAGAAAAGTAAAATTTTAACGATTTTTAATGATGGATAAAGGGTGGTTAGTGTTGCCCTTATCCGAAAATTTTCTAAAATTGAAGCTTCAAAAATGAAATTTTAAGCAATTTTAGATCTTTTAAGGTGTTTGGTATTTGGAGGATTTTCAAAGGAAATTTTGCTAAATTGAAGCCCAGGTGACGAAATTTGTGATGTTCCGTAATGACTTTGGCGGGGTAGAGGACTTCCGAGAAAAGACTTTTTTAATTTCAGACGAAATAGAAAAAAAAAAAAAAAAAAATCAGGCAGAAATGAAATTAAAAACAAGAGGATAGGGCGAGAGGGGGGGGGTGGCACACAATTAGCTGACTAACAATCTGAAGCTGTTGAAAAATTTAAGTGTCGAGATTTTTTTATTTTTGAAAGAAATTAAGATATTTTCTCAACATTGGGTATTTTGGTGCCTTTTCCCAAGACGCGTTCTTTCCTTCTCTTCAATAATAAAGAATATTTTTAAAAAAATATCAACTCAGCATTCTGGAGAAAGGGTGGGAGGAAGGGAGCACGATCATTGTGGGCCCCCTCTGGTTGCGCCACTACAATAAGAAGTCCGGGGGGGGGGGTACTTCTATGGAAAATTTTAAAAATTTACCTTAAAAATGCTGGTTTTCAGCTGATTTCAGGGCAGATTTTACTGATAAAGTTATTACAATAGTCACGTTTTCTTTTTTTTTTTTTAATTTCGCCATGGTAGTTTCAAAGTAGAAGAAATTGTAATGATGTACCAATAAATACCCAATTACGGAGTATACACTCATTCTTTAATACAGCACTGAATAATAATGTTCTTTTCCAACTGCATTTCTTGGCGAATTATACTTAATTTCATTATTTTCAAAACCCAACCAAAAATGTTGGGGTGCGGCGCACCCCCTGGCACCCCCGTAAGTCCGCCTATGAGCATAAGTAGATGAACAACTGAATCGGAATGCATAAAAAAAACAAAGAATTGTGCTTGAGCCTTTTCGGACAGAATGTCCCAAATAAGCCAGATTTTATTGGTAAAAGCAGCATAGCAAATGATCATTGGATATTTCTCAAGTCCCGCGAAAAGAATTATAATCCATCTAGGCCATCTCAATTTTAATTATTTTTATCAAAGAAAGTACCGTTCATTTTTTAGTCACGATGATACATATGCTGCTTTTGACATTAAAATCTGGCCTATTTGGGACACTGTCCGAAAAGGCTCAGACACAATTCTTTGTTTTTTTATGCATTCCGATTCAGTTGTTCATCTACTTATGCTGTCACGTGCTGTTTTTGACCCAAGTTGAAGTTTTGTAGGATTAAGGGGCGAATCGTCAGTCTGAGCCGTATTTTCAATTTCCTTAATCCTTAAGAAATATAACGCATGTCTGAATTTGCTCTCCACAAAGTAAAAAACAATGTACTACCATACTAGAGCCGATTTAAAAGACAAAAAATTAATAAAGTAGGTTCATTTTCAAATTTCGGCTTCCAAACTTTCTCATCTTCTTTACACGAGGTCGAGAACTAAAGAGCTTTTGAGATTTTGATTATTTATTTAGCAATCTCTGCACTTTATAAATGAGTAATACAGTCCCGCATTTCCTCCACCAATCACATTTCAAGGGATATTTGCATAAAATCTGACTATTGTCTAAACTTTTGCAACAATGTAAAAAAACGTATTTTGTAATATCCGAAATTTGATTACAGTTATAGTTATAAGAACTCCAGACACGTATTTGGGACCATATTGTGTACCTACAGTAGAAATTTGAAAGCATTTCGTTGAATAGTTTTCTTTTTATTCACATATTCGCATTTTGTCTAAACTTTTGCATCGCAGTGTATAAGTCAAACTACCCATCTTGTTCTACCATGAATTTACACAGAAACCTCCGATACAGATGAAACAGAACTTAGTAGCCAGGCTCTTCCCCAAAATTTCATGAGTTGGAAACATACAATATTTCTGAAGAAGAAGATATACAAAGAATGTGGGGAAAGAGAAGTGCCAACTAATATTTCAGATTGTTTCCAATTCCAGACTCATTACTTCCTTACTAGCCACACCTAGAATTTTTTCCTCCCCTTTTTTATTTTACAATTTTTTACATTTCACAACTGATGTACTTACCGCTGACAATCTCCAGTTAAATTGTTGTACATCAGAACAAGGTGAAAGAATATTGCTTACATTACAATCAAAAAGAGTTAGCAATTTTTAGGAATTGAATCTTATTTTCGTCAAAATTGATATCAAAGTTAGTTTTTTTAGAAATAGGCAATAAAAAGTGCTCGATATTCATTTTCATTTGAGACGATTGTAAATTTTGTGCTAAGAGCATTCAATATCCAGAAATGGCCCCAAAATCTATCATTTGTCAATGATGGAAAAAATAAAAAGTTTAATTCATTTAAAAATTAAAGTCAAAATGTTTTAAATTTCTGTTTTCATTTTTAAAGTAATACTTCTTGTTATGACTGCTCTGTGTTTTAACTGTAAAACAGTCTTACTAAAGCATCATCTTAGTTATTTAGCTTTGATTTACATAGTACGGAAAATATTTTACATTCATTATTTTTATCCCAATAAGCCATTCAGAAAGCTTAAAAAAAATGTGTGCAGTAAAAATGCTAGTCATTGCTTGCATCTTTTTAATAAGCAAGTAAAGTAAAAAATGAATATGATACATAGACATTAATTCAACTTAATTATAAATTGGAAGATAAAGGGTTAAACAAGTTAGTCTACTGTCCAGATAATGATGATATGATGAGGTAAAAATAGATATGGAGAAAACGTGAAAAAATTATCTGTAAGCAGGTCTTTAAACTCCTAATGTATTTTCTGTCTATTCAAATATATATTACACATGTACGCTTTTTGTTTTGTTTTTGACTCACCTCTATATACACATACAATAACATTAATATATAATAATTATACACAAAGGATTAAGAAATTTTTCTTTTTCGAAAGCATTAACGGAAAAAATAAAGACTTACGAATTGGCATCGATTTCAAAAACATCGTACAATCTTACAACACGAGGATGGTCAAGTGACTTATGGATATTGTACTCTCGAAGAGCATGCCTGAAAAGGTAAATTACATACATAAATACATTAAAGGTAAATTCATAGTAAAAATTTGCAGCCAGTTCTAATTATTTTTTTAAGAGTTTAATCAAACACTTTCAAGGACTGATATGACATGACAAAAAGAGTTAACATACATAGGCCTAGTTAGAAAAAAATGCATTTAGGATGTAATACATGACCATAAATATGCTTACAGAACAAGTATATCTATCCCCTTCCCTCCCCTACATAAGCACCGAGCTTTTTTTTCACTCAAGAGAAAAGAAATCATTAAAAATTTAATATTTTTAGGTGGGAACTACCCTTTTTGAAATTAAAAAAAAAAAATCTTGCAGAATACAAACTATCAAGACTTCTAGTGTGGATTTTCTACTACTTCTCCCTCCATTAGTGGCTATCATTCTTCTTTCTCAAATATGCTTTTCAAAGACCCCACCTTTTAACCCTCTTGTCCCCGTAATGGCCGAAGGCGCCCGAATGCCTTGGGCCCCACAATGGCCCAAACAGCCTGAAAAAAATTCCACCCCCTTCGAGAGCTAACGAGCTAACAAGCGTGAACTCGGGGCGTGTGCGGGGGATTAGGGTAAGACAGGTGATATGGCGGACAATGAGAGTGGAATGCGTCGACTGCGACGAAATTTCACTTCACCTCGAAATTTTCTCACTGCTACTGTTCTTGCTTTGGAAGAAAAGTCGTTTTTTTTCTAGCTAAGGTTTTTTAGATTGATTATTTTGGAATGGCATATCAGAGGAGAAAGGTATTAACGCAAGAAGAAATAAATGCCATACTTTTCAATTCTGATTCTGATGGTTCAGATATTGAACATAGCAAAATTTAATTTATTATCAAAGATTGAATTCATAAAAGCTTTTTTCTCGTAAAATTACGTATAAATAAATATTTAATGGGATAGAGTAAAATTATTCCGAACGTAAAGAATAATTAAAAGTTAATAATAATCATAGCTGAGTCAAAAAAAATTATTATTACTTGCTATTTAGAAATGTTGCATTTGCTTATTATTCATAAAATATTCTTATTATTTATAGAATATCATCTTAACCACTCAAGTGACCCACAAAGCTTTTTTTTTTTTCAATAATTTCACCTTTACATTTTTCTATCATTTTTCATCAAACGTCGGACAAATATCCTAAGAAACTTAGAAATTTTCTTGATTAACAGTCACTTCCCATATTTCTGAATTTCCTCCCCCACCCTCCCCCGCTTATACTTATAACGCAAATGATAGTATATGGAAGAGTCAATATTTTGTTTGATTACTTCAGGCAGATATAAGAACTATTATTATTCGAGGCAGAATGATATCATTTTAATCATAATTAGAGATGGAGCGAATCATTGCCCTGGCAGAAGCAGGGGTGTGATTCGGCCGCTTCGACCTGTAATTATTTACGTTTTTACATATATTGTCTTTTAAGATATACGCAATTATAAAGTATAGTAAAAAAAAAGAAAATTATATCTTTTGAAATGATTGTATGTAGTGCAGGCTTGGAACGAGAAAGTCTTCAATAATTAATAATATATTCTGTTCAACTGAAAGCTATTACAAAATAAATAATTTAAATGCAAAACATTTAGTTAGTAATTCTATGAACAATTTAGGTTGATTTAAAAGAAAGCTAGTAACATAAGGCATTCTTTAAATATTTCCAGTACTTACAAAAAAAAAAAAAAATAAATAAAGGCAATTTGTAACACCTACCAAACTAGGATTTTTTTAAAGTCATACTTTATTTAATGCAGGTATAGGTACAAAGTTTCAGTTTTTGTTAAATTGATTTTGTTGAGAAAACTTGACTCATTTTGTACCTGTTGATCGAGATTTAACATAGTAGTCCAGGATTATAAAATACTTAATGAAAAGTAAATTGAAGGTGAATTTTATTTATTTCTTATCAATCAAAATACGAGCATTTCCTTGTAGATCCACTTTCGAAGCAAAATGTAAAGTTTCGATTTTACTTGTTAATTAAAAGAAAAAGTTCTTTTTTTTAATTTTTTATTTTAGAAATAAAGAGTTCTCAAACTAAACATATTAAATACTTAATTTAAAATATAGATACTGAATTGTAAACAAGGAAGAATGCATGTACATGACTCTAACAAATTTAAGTTAACTTCAATAATTTTAAATTAAAAATGTTCAGATATATGTTACAATATTAAGTTATAATGCAACTAGCAGCTAATTTCTTGTTAAATTATTGTGAGATTAATATTTGACTTGATAGTATCAGTTGATTTCATTATAAACACATCTCAACTGTAGAACATGCTTTCCATATTCCAAATAATGCTTCAAATTACTTATTTAAAATATAAAAAAATATATAAATGTTTACTTTCCTTGTACTATCAGTACAAAGCAAAAATAAATACTTTAATTAGTAAAGTTAATTTATAAATGGAATAGTAAGCTAAAAATGATGACTAACACTAAGGATATTAAAACATACGGAGTATAGTATAATATTATATGCATTCAATGCTAAAACTTCAACAGGTGCACTAGCCGAAGATTCGTCCATCAGTTAGCCGAAGCTTCGCTATTCAGTGCGACGGCCAAACTGTGCTTCAGGCCATCTCTAATTAAAATTAATGGTTTTTAATTTATATAAAGATATAATATTGTTTGAAACTAGTTTTCAACTATTTGTTATGAAGATTTGAACTGAGTTAGAGCATCAGTGTTATTGATTAAGCGAAAACTGATGTTTATACATAAACAAGCAAGCTGGATGGTGTCTAAACAAACTGCTAGTATTTCAGCATTTCCCTTGGGAGTTCTCAGAAAACATAAGCTCAAAAATGTTTATGAATTTGATTGTCATGTTTGAATCTATTTTTTCTTTTATTATTATTCCTTTTCTTTTATTTTCCTCTCCTAACTCTCTCTCGATATTTTGTTTGTAAGAAAGAGTGTTAAATTCTCAACAACCTAAAAAGTAAATTTCAAACATGAAAAATAATGTATTTCACTCCTAATTTTAGAGAACACTATTCAGGAATTTGCTCCACGTGGAAACGGCAGAGATGGGTTACACACGGAAAGAACTCCTGTCACTATTTGATGGGAAGAAAGAAAGGGAAGGGAGTTACTTGCAGGATTAGCAACTCAGCAGTGCACTAAAGACAGGACAAAGGGACTGGGGGAAAGCATAGAACAAGATATTCGGCCATGGGGCTGGGACCCTAGGTGCATTCAATATGGCTGCTCTCGGGGCAGAAAGAGTTAAGATGTAAGTTATATTTTCCCGAAAACATACTAATAAATAAATGACAGTGTGTGTATTAGTACACAAGCAGTAATAACAAAAGTTTACAAATACCTTTGTGCTATTGATGTAGAGAAAATTACAATGTTGGGGAGACACAAATAAGCAGGGATAAGCAGGTATCCTCCTTATTTGTGCCTCCTTAACGTTGTAATTTTCGCTTCAGTAATAACTAGTCCCCCCCCCCTTTACAATTGCAGGTGTTTATGGTTGTTACATATAACGGTTAATACAGAAACTTTCTAGATTTTCAGCATCTTGTATTAACCAAGTTTAAATGTATTTGAATGTTTGTGCACATTTTGTCGAAGAGTTGTTGATGATTTAGTTAAAATTTAAAATGTACACAGGAGAACACTGAATGGAAACTTTTAGAGTGATAACTAGTTTTCTTTTCTTTACAATTGCATGTGTTTATGTTGTTACATATAACGGCTAATACAGAAATTTTCTAGATTTTCAGCACCTTGTATGACATATTTGAGCACTCAAAATATTGCCATTTGAATCGTGCAACTTCAAAAGTAGGTAACTCCAATTGTAGTTTTTTTTTGTTTCTGGCAAAAACTTGATTTTTCCAGATTTTTCATTGCAATATATTAGATAGGCCAACAACCTGAGATAGTCAGATTTCAAAGTGATCCCCTAAATGGTTTAAACAAAACAGGAAAAGTTAATGTAACTGATATATTTTTGTAGAGACAAATATCGGAAGTTTTCTTTTCTTTTGGAGATTCCTACTTTTACAGCCATATCCCAATAACAAAGTTGCCTGCTATAGCTTACAAAGAAGTCATCCCTTTAATTATAATTTGAAGTTTCACATGCAGAGACCAATTTATTAGACTTTAAATGTAGAGCAATATGGATGAAAATACTGTATCACTTTGTGATAGTAAAGCTTTGAATTAAATATGCACTTTAAAGCTAAGTTTCAAATAATTGGTACTCACTTAATATAATTGGCTTTTTTGTCATCCTTCCAATCCTTATTTAGCTGATGAACTTTACAAGCAACATACCTTTGTTCTTTTAAATCGAAAGCCTGTAAATTAGTGTAAGTTTTATTAATACTTTTAAAGTTTTTATTTATTAGAAAATTTGATTTCATAAAAAAAAGAGCTTTTCAAATGAAAAGCTTGAAAGTAAATGGATACCTTGTGAACTTCACTAAATCCTCCTTTCCCTAACAAAGTCAGTAAAAGATACCTATCGTGTAATACTGGATGATTATTGAACCTATAATAGAAAAATCACAATTATGAATTTAGAAATAAAAAGCATTAGGCCGCAAACTACAAGTAAAACTGCAAAACAAAATAAGCTTCTAAATAGAAAGGTCATTCAGGAAACTCAACAAAGCAGAACAAATTTTATTCGAAGTAACTGATACTAGTGTTACTATTGTACTGAACTGTAGTGTTTTCAAGTAACCATTAAAGAAAAAAACAGCTGCATTGAGAAATCTAAACAAAAATGTCTTAATAGGTTCAATTTGTTTTACAATACATAGTCACATTTTGCAAAATGTTTACAAATTTAAAGTATTTAATTAAAAAAGTAATGTATAACATTTTTAGTGAACAATTTAAAACTGACCTCAAAATTTTAAATGATACTCAAATGTTTTAAAACAAAGAAATGTGTAGAGCATTACTACAAATAACATATTGATGGTTTGAATTCAATACTTCTACGTTTCCAAATGTCAATGAAAAAATGATTCAGTGGAAATTTATGTCACACAATAAATAACTTAGGTAAAATATTAATAATTTGAAAATAAACTATGACATCGCTCAAAAAGAATGTATCTTAAATTTAAAATATTTACATCTAACATGGAGAATCCAGCTTAAATTAGTTTTAACTAATGCTTAGAACTAGTATTCACTAAATTGCAATTAAAAGAAAGAGATTTTTCATTGCAATAAAGCCAAAACCTCTTCAGATGAAAAATGAGCATGATATATTTTTTAACCAGTGTTTTATACATAGAGAACTCGTTTTTGGATTTGAAGAATGAACTATTTTTAAAAATACCTTAACAGCTTATAAATTTAATTGGCGAGTATTTTCACATTATATTTATATTTTTCAATACTTGCAAATGTGTTATCAATATTATTATTTGTTACTTTATACCATGTACATTCAATAATTTTGTATGATATTCATTTAAGATATATTAATTGTTCTATGACACTTTTTGTGTGAGGATTCCGAAACTATTCGTTTTATTCCGTTTGTGTACTTCTTTAAGACAGGATAATTTTTGAGTCAGTACATTATTAATTTTAACTGTTAAAAATTATATCTAAAGTTTCTTTTTTAAAGAATTTAGGTCTATTCAACTTAAAACCTGTTAGAGTCCAGAAATTATTTTTTAAAAAAAGCAGGAATATCAGGACAAAATATTTTTCTCAGGAATATCAGGACAACTATAAGTCAAAAAAAAAAAAAAAAAAAAAGATGTTTTTTAAGTTATTCTCTTCAAAACAATTCTCTTGACAAAACGCAGTATCTGAAAAGGTCGCACGGTCAATTGAAATTTATGGAATACAATTATCAAGAAATAGTTGAAAATGTGAAGACACTTACTTCCAAAAAATAAGGAAAAATTACTACTAAATATAAAAAATTATGCATGAGCTTAAAACTTTACTGAAACAGTTATCATAAGAAGTTTCAAAAAGTAAACAAACCTAGATTGATCTTCGTTATGTATTCGTTTTAATTCTCGTATATGAAGATTTCTTTCCCTTTCTAATTTTTCTAATTCTAACTGCAAATCAGTGTCCTCTTTCTTTAAGGAAACTTGTCTTAACTTAAAAATTTCTTCTTGTTCATAGTACTCAGACCAGCTGAGAAGGCTAAAAAGAAAGATAACATAAAAAAAAATGTTGTGATTTTTTCATATACACATACAAGAAAGCTGTAGAAGAAAATAAATTCAATCAATTTCATAATAAATATTGTAGAAAATCAGCATAGAACAAGCAAAAGTTCCTTTAATAAAATATATATTAGCATTACCAATTTGTAGATTTCATGAACATGGATATTTTTAAAAACTCATATTTAGTCTAAATAATAATAATTAAATTAACAATAATAATAAATATCTAATTTTAAAGTGTAGAAAACATTTTGAATAATAATAAATATCTAATTTTAAAGTTTAGAAAACATTTTGCTAAGTCGAAACATAGCTTTGCAACGGTGTTTAAATTGAAGTGAAACAAATTCTTGACAGCATAAAAACAATTACTTAACTCCTGTAAACTGAATATTTAATTTGCTAACGAGACTCAAAAAAAAAAAAAAAAAAAAAAGGTTGTCAGTGAACTTAATAAGTGTAATTTCAAATTTAAGTTTTTTTCTGTACCAGCGAAAAAAATATCTGCAATATCATCGTTTTTTACATTCTTACTCTTTAGTAATTTATTCCTAGTTAATTCCAATATTAGTTCACTTTGCTTAGGTAAAAGATTTATAATGATTATTATTGCAAAGTAAAGACGCTATTTGTAGACAACCTACATGAAAAATAACTCAAAAAACTAAATAAATAAATAAATGATAACATACTCTTTGGGGGGTTCAGGTCTAATAAAATCACCATTGGCTAAAGCAGAATTCAAGTTCGCTCGGCCTTTTGGTTGATTGGCATTTGGTTTTTTCTTTCCTAATAATTTACGTTGCTTTTCTATTTCCTCTCGTTCTAAAGCTATTGTTTCTTGCTTCCTATATTAATTAAATAACAACAATAATGTAAAACACACAATAAATTAAAAATACAACATTATCTTCAACAAACACTAATAAAATATTTGTAAACAAAAACAAGGAAAACATGAGGTGCTACAACAGAAAATTTACTGTTCCTTCCATTTATTTCATTTCCCTATCTCTCGCTCACACACTTACACTAATTTATTTATGTGCTCTAAGAAGTATCACTGCACTACAAGCCGGCCACCTTGTCTAGTGGTCAGCGACGTCTGACCGTGATGCGGTGGCCCCGGGTTCGAGTCCCGGCTGGGGCATGGGCGTACTTTTTCTCTCTCTCATGTCATTGTCCTTTCTGTGTGTGTGAAAGTGAGTTATGAATGAATGCCTACCCTATAGACGGGTCCTTATGGCATGTGTGTTGAGCATAAAATCGGTCTTCCACCTAAAAATGGTGCTCTTAAAAACGGAAGCCGCATCCTTACGCCATCCTTCATGGACCTGGTCTAGCTCTGCTGACCAACGGGGGCATGTAACAACAACAACTGCACTACAAAAACATCTGTTGTAACACTATTAGTTGAAATAAGGCACCATGCAAATTAAATGGAACTTTTTGCTCATGCCTAACATAGACAAATAATATCTTCAAGAATTCCATGACTAAACTTCAAGCTGTTTAAAGGACAAAATTTTTAAGATTCAACTTCATTTGTGTATACCTAAAAATTTCCTGCTCAGATTCAAAACTAAGACATTGACTAAACTGGCTGCACTGCAGCATGTGTTGTTATGATTTTTCAACAAGAATGACTACATAGTTAATTTGTGTAAACTGTAAAGTTAATACTTAAAATCATTCCAACAGAGGTCTTTTACTCAGGTTTTGAATTTTAAAATAGCATAATTGTTGATAGAAATTTTGTAATGTTTTCGTTTATACTTAAAACATTTTGCTACATGAAACTTTAAAAAGAATCTAAACATAAAAATCAATCATCAGTGTTAAGATGAAAAAGAAATTAATGATATAAAATACATTTAATGCAAGATTCAGTAACTCTGTTTCACATTATGAGCATTAAATTCACTGAAAAAATTTCATAGTTAGTCATTGGATTACAACTACAAGCACAAAAAGTAACAGAATAAACTTAATTGAATTAGTCTTTCAAAACTTTTTTTAAAGCTTACATTTCAACATAGAATAGTTTACTGGCTACAAATCGGTAAAGAAAACATTTTCTTTAAAAATTGTAACGCAAATTTAAACAGTGAAAATTTTTTTCAATACTTTTGGAGTTCCTACATACATACAAAATTGCACTCAACCATAATACTCAAACTTCATGAAATTGATATGGTTACTTTTATGCCTATAAGAAGGTAATTATGGAAGATTTGAATACCAAGGATCACTTTACTTGAAAATTTTTTAGATCAAAGTTTGTTTCAAAGTTGGGTAAGTGTTAACATTAAATTCAATTTTTGCTGCTATTTTGAAAATTCAAAGAAGTGTAGTAAGTTGTAAGTAAAAAATATTTTTGCATGGTGAGAATTTCAACTTTGTCGTTCATCTCTTTTAACACAGTTTAACCTTGTTGTTCTGAATAATCAGGAATGGCTTAGGAGATTGCTATACCTGAGCTTTATCCGTAGAACATTAGGTTTGGAGCGGGGTTTGAACCAGAGCATTTTAGTGAAAAAGGGACTAATTGGAGAAGATGGTGTTCGCATAGTAAACAATTGGTAAGAAAGGACTTGAAATGTTCGAAATTTTTGGATCGCTAATGTTGATTCTCTACTGTTTGATAATCGTTACAAGCATTTGAAATTGTAGTAACAGCACAGTTTCCATTGGGACCACACAAAAGTTTCCGCACAACTGGGGAATTAGTATATTGTGAGTTCGCAGCAGCTGTAAGTTTGACAGTATTTATATTGAAGGAAGTCACTTTTTCCTTTGAAATTTAGCACATAATCTTGTATGTAAAATTATAACATTAAGTACTGAGATATAAAATATTCCCGTATTCACATTGGCTAGTCAGTAAAAGACAATACATATGAAATTTTCTAGTTTTGTACTGAGGTTAGTTTTGCCTTGTTACTAGATGTAACTGCAACCAAGTCCCAAATCTTATCATTGTATGCTTTCTATAACACATGGAGAAAATTAGTCTTATATCATCTCAAGCATTTTGATTCAGGTACTTTTCTCTCCATTCAAAAGCATTTAAATATAATGGATTTAAGTTTGGAAATCTCAATGTGTTTGGTTGGTGCAAAATAGATGAAAAGACAATATGAAAAGCATATAAAAGAAATAAATGTAACATACAATCTAGAACATTATCTACTTAACATAGTATAAATCTTCAATAATATAATTGGCACAAGACAATTTAGTAAATACTAGCAGAACCCGGCAGACGTTGTTCTGCCTAGATGTATATTTCGTCTTCACATGGTGTTTTGGATGCATATCTATAAAGCGTTGTTGAAAATAGGCATTAAAGATTTTTAAAATTCTAAATCAAGCAAAGTTGAAATTACGCACTGAACAATCAACAAATAGGCCACCAATTAGTTTTATGAAAATTAAAAAATACTGAACAATAAAAAACTTTACACATAATTTGATTTTAGATAGGAATTTGGTGCTCAATACCCACCATTCCGTACCTCGTTAATAATTTTTAACATTGCGGTTAATGACAAATATTACGGACATGAAAAAGCAAACACCTTAAAAAATATGGTAGCATATGAGTACTGTCATGCAGTAATATGTTTGTCTGAGAAGGAAACATATTTAATCAGGTATTTATCATACACAAATAATTTTTTCCACTCTCGAAAACAAAAATAGTTGCGTAGCAACGCGCCTTGGAAAATTTCAATTATTGAACGTTCTTGGCGCTATTTAAAAAGTCGCCAATTTGGTAGCTAATTTGGGATACCTTGGATAATTCTGAACCCCTATCCCTTCCATAAATAAAGAAACTTACGTATTATCACTTTTGTGAAAGAGAAATTGTCGCCAAATGTTGAGTTATTCTCTATGAAGCTGATTACTTTTTGGCAATCTGAAATCAATTTGAATATTATATTTGGCGCTAATTGTACACCATTCCGTAAGGCGTTAAAATAATTTCCAACATTGTGGTATACAGTATATCATAGCAAATAATATGGACATGAAAACGAACTATTGATTGGATGTTTGGCGAGAAAATATAGTAACATACTTTGATTGAAAACAGCAATAGGTATAAAGAACAAAATAGTGTTCGTCTGGAAAATAATGCATGACATCTAAGCCTCTACAAATCTAAAGGAGTTCCGAACCATGAAACTGAATCTCATTTGTTCTTAAAAAAAGATTAATCTGTTAATCAAATACCTTTTTTATCCTTTATACTTGAGATAGTTATTGGGAAAACTTCCATTATTGAGGGCTCTTGGCGCAATTTAAAAGATCGCCAAATTTACGGTAGCAAGCAATTCCAACTATCTGCCAGAGAGTTGAGTTGATACACTAAATACTGGACTGGATTGATGAAAGCCTTCGAAAATTGAGTTTTAAATTGAAATTACAAAGACAGAATCAGGTCTAAAATTGAAAAAAATAACCACCCATCAGATTTTGTTGAAACTGGTCTCTAAACCTTTCCAGTACAAAAAGGAACAAACGATGAAAATTTCAGCCAAATCTCCCAGGTAGTTTCTGAGATCTTAGGGAACACACACACACATATACACATTTACCAACATTCATTTTTATATATATAGATTAAACAAGTACACCTTACTTAATTAACTCTGTGAATGCAAAGCCGTCAACCCAGTTTTCAGCAAAGGATGCGCCTTGCCTCTGAGTAATAAACTGACCAAGCCTTAGCCTATTTTGCATGCATTTTTGTCGGCAAGCCTTCTTCTCCATTAACGACTGCAGAAAAAGAAGATTTCATTATTAAAAATATAAACTGGAAACAAAGATAATTTTATTTAGTTCACATTTAGTAAAAAGAGGGTAAGGTAATTGTGCTTATCAATTACCACATTATAATCACACATTTAACAAATTTTAAAAAGAAAATACATTGTTTAAAGAAAACAGATTGTTACAGACTGTAAACAGTTCAGTTCAAAAACAGATTAACACAATTTATAAATTTCTGTCTTAAAAACTTTTTATGATGTTATAAAGTAGTCAAAAAAAAACAACAACATAAATTTCTCCTACAACAAAGCATCTTCATAGGGCAGAGTTTTCAGTTTGTGCACACTTTTTATCACAAAGAACGGATTCTCGTGATATAGCTTCACTTAGTTTTAAACAAAAGTGTAACTCAAAAGCAAAGTTAAGAGCTGAACCTATAACAGAAGTCCTAGTAACTCTAAAACACGCATCTCTATGTTGTTAAAATTTGGCGTATTACATTGCTTCTTCACTTCAAGCTGCAGCTGGGCGGAAATTAATCATTTTCAATTTAATCCTGAATGTACTAGACAGAAATGTGACTATGAAAGAAAATTTACTGAAAAGCATTCCAGCTTTTCATTTGCCAAAGGGGAACACATTTTTGAGTCTAACTGAAACAAATACATACCTTCTCAATTAGTAACTGTTTTGTAACATCGTGGCACCTTTGTAGCTGCTCTTTACCCTTTTCTACTAGTTTCTGTTGGGCTGCTAGCTGCCGTTTTAATTCTTCATTAGCCTGAAAATTGACAAAGCACAATTAACCTTTTGGAGCCGGGCTGTTTATATATAAATTTTTCTTTCGACCCAGGTAGTACAACAGTTGAACCAGATTTCTTTTCCATTGAAAAGAGAAGGCATAAACTGTCGTACCAGACGTATAAAAAGTTGAAAAAATTCCCCGGCTTCAAAGAGTTCGAGTGAAAATCTCAACCCCGTCCTCTAAAAAAAAAGACATATGGTACAGCATGTGCACCGCCCGGTTCCTAAAGGTTAAGAAGCAATAAAAACCAGACGAGCATTTACAATACCTATTTTAATAAAAGGGTCTAGTTGAACTAAAACAACTTCAAGCATAAATTACAGGGTTGGGTTTTTGACCTCAAAAACCAGTTTTTGACATGACATGTCGAAAACCTGTCGTAAACCTGTCAAAAACGTCGAAAACCTGTCGAAAACGTCAAAAACCTGTCTAAAACTCAAATACAGTGGTTATTGAGGTTTTTATCCTTATATAAGGTTTCTCATCCTGAAAAATATTGAATAAAAATTTGTGTATCTTATCAATCAAGCTTAATAAACATTAAATTAATAAATTTAATGAAAATTATTTCTCATTCTTTTAAACTAACCTGTTTTGCCGTGAAAAAAGTTAAATATTAAAACTTAAATCCAGTTTTTAAAGAAGTTTTGTTTAAATGTTTAAAAACTATCAATTAGTTATCTTATCAATCAAGTTTAATAAAAATTAAATTAATTTAATGAAAATTAATTCACATTCTTTTAAATTAACTTGTTATGCAGTGAAAAAAGTTACAAATATTAAAACTTAAATCCAGTTTTTAAAGAAGTTTTGCTAGTTATCTCATCATTCAAGTTTAATAAAAATCAAATTAATAAATTTGATGAAAATTAATTCTCATTCTTTTAAATTAACTTGTTATGCCATGAAAAAAGTTAAAAGTATTAAAAGTTAAATCCAGTTTTTAAAGTAGGTTTGTTTAAATGTTTTAATAACTATTAATTATCTATTTTATCAATCTAAAAATCTTTACATCAGAATTTAAAGTGATTGTTTTTTCTTTTGAGTAAAAGCAAAACTAAATTAATTAGCACTCAGTGTACAAATCTGCTAAATATTTTTGATCAAACTATTTTATTTATTTATTTATTAGTTAAAATTTATTAGTTCAAATTAAAATTTAAAAAAATCACTCGTAAAAATTTATTAAGTATACCCAAGACACACAGCACTTAATTAATGTACCCATTTCATTTTTAAAATAAAAAAAACCTGTTACAGTAATTTCTCGAAGCAATAAAGCCATATGTTTGATTTTTTAAAATGCTAGTTACCATTATTTACTCCCGAGCCCTTCTATTATGACTAGGATTGCTTATTACACTTTATTTTAATAACCTAAAACTCCAAAAGTTTACTTCAGTGTCTGAAATCAGAAATTGTCAAATTCATTTGAAAATGTATTTTGATTATCAATATCAAATTTAAACATGTTTTGGACAGAAATTTAGGTTTTTGACAATTATGTCAAAAACCATGTCAAGAAGTGGTTTTTGACATGACGGTAAAAACAAAGGTTAAAACCGGACAAAACCTCCGACTGTCAAAAACTTGCCAACCCTGATAAATTACTTTTAAAATTCACTAATATGAATGGATATCTGTGGCTTGGTTCTAAAAGGGCCTAAGTCAAAAATGTTAGTTTCGAGAAAAAGACGATGAAAGATATTTGAGATTTTTTAGAATGCTATAACTTTCTTATATTAAGATTCCCATTATTATTTTTTGGTATTTGCTTATTGTTAGTGTAAAGAAACATTTTATCATATGAAATTTTTTATATATTATATTATATATTATATAAAAATATATATATATATAATTTATATGATATATAATATATGTATCATTATATATTATATAGACATTGACCTTTGTAGAATTAGAGTTTTACTAAATTGGAAACTTTTGATGTAAATAACACAGAATGTGAAAAAATTGACATTGGCCCTTTTAGAACCAAGCCACAGATATACATTTAATCAACTATCGAAACAGACTGATTGCTACATACTCTTTGGAGTTCCTCTATCCTGTTGTCTCGCATTTCCAGGTCCAAAGCAGACTTGCTCTCAAGCTCTTTGATTTTGTTAATAGTTAGATCTGTCTGCACTGACCTGTAGACTGCATGCGAAGGACAGAGGGGTGGAGCCATCAAGCTCGAGTAATCTAGACCAGCACCAAGGGGAGTATTGGAGGGCGAGTTTATGTTCTGCTGTACAGGAGCATACTGTAAGAAGCAACATGCATGAGCACAAGCATTACAACAAATAGGAATTGAGAAAATGTCTACCATAAATGAACGATAACTAATCAAAATTCAATCAATTTAAATATGAATGTTAAGAATGATATACAGAAACAAGAGCATAAACATCATATAATCTGTCAGAAGCATGGGGGCAGTCTCAATCTAAGTACTTTAAAAAATACAACTTTTTACGGTTAATTGTAGATTTTTGAGAAATTCATTTATATTTGAATGAATGCGTCATTTACTTCGTTGTTTGAATTCCATCAAAGTTTTTTTCTTCACACACACACACAGACATACATATAGGTATGTGTACCCTTTATTGCGCAATATATTTCAGAAGGCTTTTAGAGTAGTATATTTAAAAAATAATTTAGAGAGGATAGTGAATACAATAAGAATTACCTTAAATGTTAAGGAAAATATAACTCATATAGATGTAGTATAACATATGTATGTGTGTGTTGCAGCAAACATCATAACCTTTTCCCCAGGGCCCTATAACTGGTATTGCACCAAGTGATGGGTACAGGGGACCCTCGGGGGCCCACAGTGAGCATCAGATATAATTGTTTTATCAAGGAAAAATAACTGCATAAAAGTAACTCATTTATTTAAGAATACTCATGATTATGAGAATGTATATACAGAATATTAACAGCTACTTAAAATAAGGAGAGAGAAAAATTTACTGAAATTAATTTTTGAGAAAACACTTTTAAAATATGAAATTATGAAACTTCGGGAAGTTGACATTTGCTTAACTCAACATATTATTATGGAATCAAATATTTAAAAATAATTGCAACTTATTTCCACTCTTACCATGTAACTCTGAGGCGTAGGAGACTTAGAACCAGCATATCGACTAGGACTATGACCCTGTATTTTTAAAAAATAATAATAAAAAAATTAAGCATTCAGAAACTTAATCCAAATAAATATACAGAACAACTCATTTAAAGCATTGCTTCAAACTAGATTTTACGACAAATATTTTTTAAATAATTCATACCTTAAAATATTCATTAATTTTTTTTGCATTTTCTCTTGCTGTTTTAGAAGCTACAAGAAAAATTTAGCTTTAAAAACATATATTCGAACGCATTGAAATTTTTCAAAACTGATTCAAACAAACTCAACACAAACTTAACACGTTGACTGCCGAGCTATGAAAAATTCATTGCATATGAGCTGGAATGAAAATGGTGTACCTGTCAGCCAGTTTTGATTTAATGGTACCTCCTCAGAAGCCAAATATAATTATTAATGTCTGTACCACACATACATTCAAATCTGTAGAAAAATGGTACATCTATCACCTTTGAACTCACTCAAAGTCCAGTCTGTCAGCTTAAATGACATGTTACAAATTATCCCGTAGTGTGGCAGTCAACGCGTTGAGAAAGTACATTTATACATCAAAATTTACTGTACATTTTGATTTACGAATCATGCAAAAAAAAGTGATGCTGCCATTTAAAATCATTTTTTTTTTTAATCTATAAGGTTTTCTATAAATAAGGGGGTGGAGGGATGATATTTAATTAACAGAACCATTTGGTAATGGTCGCAAATTTATGACATCACTTCAGTACGTATTGAAATTAGGATTGATATCACCAAAAACAAGTAAACATCTCTTTCAGAACATTGAATAGCAACCAAAACGGATTGTGCATTAGTAGAATCTGTACAGATTCTACACATGAAATTTTAGCCTTCTATAGCATGCTATTTTGATTTACAAGAGGTGCGGTACATACTACGTACAGACCTCACAAGAAAATTTGGGATAAATATCTTAGAAATAATCAACACGGATATTTTGGCTGTCCATATGTTAGCTGGTACATATAGACAAGCAGAGGAGAGAAACCAAGTTTTCACTTGGGTGACTAAAATGGAAATTACATATAAAAATTTTTTTGATTACGGTATTCCCCTTACTTTGTACTAAGGAGTAAAATGGAGCCAATATTTCAAATTAGGGGCAAAATAAATATTAAGGGATGGTAAGCTATTTTCAACTTTTAATCAGATAATCCGACAATTGCTGATGCATACAAAGTGATTATTTTTTTGGTTAATTTAATACTATATAAAAAGTTAAATTTACCATCATCTTTTCTTTTCCTTTTTCTTTCAGTACCAGAGGTACTCCTATGTTGAAGCTTTTCAGGTGTCTAGAAAAAAAAGCCATTTAATTAAAAAGGAAGAAGCAATATTTTGTTTAAACAAGACAAGGAATACACAATGTAAAATTAAATATAACACTTTCAAAAAATCAAGCTTTTCATTTGTATTTGCTTCTTTTATTATTATCAAATATTAACATTTTTGTGTTTTATTTGTGTGACCCAAGAGAACAATAGAGACAAAATCAATATTATGAATAAGGGTTATACTGAGAAAAATTCAGAACAAATGAAATTTAAAATTTTCAAGTAGATTTCTAGGGTTTTAAGTTAAAAAATGATTCAAATCAATGATTAAAAAAAACAAAAAAACATTGGATTTAAATCATGATTCAAATTGTTGATTCTTTGGGTTTTTGAAAAAAATGACAAGATAAGCAGGGCCACCTTTTGTCGAGGTGGTATGAAAACAAGGTTTGACTATATGGATAAATAAAATTGGAGATAACTATAGTGCGTTCAAGGAAAAGTATAAGTAAAAGCATTCAAGGAATAGTGGAAGTAAATAAGGATGGTTGCTGTTTAGTGCTAACATTTGCCACTTCCTCAATGGATTAGAGATTGTTTTCGCTTATCTGATTGGAAACTGTTCTCAACATTCTAGAGCCAAGCAGACAATGGGCCAAGCTTTGTTCACTTCCGCTATCTCTCCTAGCTGAATGCACTACAGTACAAATGAATAGGGGAAACACCAATCTATTTTACAGCAAGAGACAGGGTTCAACTTGTGTGGGAGACACAAGAGCTCAGCTCCTGTATGTTTCAATTTTGTACAAATTTTCAAATTAGACAGACGTGAAGCTACGTAAGCCTGAAAATAAAACTCTGAAGAGTATACAGGTCCTGTACTTCTTTTGCAAAAATCCTGGTGAGAGCTGTTAATAATGTCTTTCACAGGCAGAATTATCCATTGTGTTAAAGAAAAACTAATACATTATAGCTTCCAGATGATTTAAACTTCATCAGTGTTTCACTCAAAATTTTTCTTTTGTTACTAAAATCCCTTTGCTTTTTGGTGCTTCCATTTACGACGAAGACATCCTTTTAATAACTAGGATCAATCTTTATCATAAGTCATCAAAAGAAGTGCATACAGCGAGCTTTTGATACAAATGTATGCGGGTACTTACATCTAGCTCTTTGTCACTGGGCTGAGATCCATAACTGGCTGCACTGAGATTTGAATCTGGGTTGTGGTTGATGTTACTGTTGCTACTGGTCCCCGAGGAAGCATGGTTGATTCCTAATGTAGAAGTTTGAGCTGGAAGAGGCAAATTTCCTGGAAGTGTCATCATGGGAGAGTTTTGTTGCACTATCTGTTGCTGTAACTGCAACTGCTGTGCATGAATGTTGAAATTGACTAGACTCTAAAAAACGTAAAAAGGCATATACTTAAAAAGTAGCATCATAAACAGGGCAAATTTGTAGTCAAGGAAAGCAGTTAATGAAGAATGTAAATGAAAAATCAACAAATTCATAGGCACAGAAATCACTTATACCAAATGTTCCACATTGCTGATTTTTGCTGTATTGGAGATAAACAAAATATTTGAATTCTGCAGTGGCAAAATATTTGAATTCTGCAGTGGAGAAGAAGGACAACTGTTGTAACAACACAGCTTCTTTCATTTTTAATAATAAAAATTATTATTATTTTTTTTTTTTTGTAGTGATATATGAAACTGCATAAGAGAATACAAAAATACAAAATTTGGTCAAAAAAACTAACTCGCTTTTTCTGATATAGTATGAAAGTCTAAATGACTGCCCCAATTACCCTCAAGTAAACTCCTATTTAATAGGGACCGGATTCAAGAAGGTTTGCTGTATTTTTGAAACAATAATCTCACATAACTATATAAGAATTGAAAAGCAGACGTAAAAATTAATGGTAAAACACAGTAAACTGATAGACTGAATATTACACTAAATGAAGTACAGTCAAGTAGGACTATATACTGGATTTCACTTTCAAAAATAAAACGAGAGAAACAGGGATGGTTATCTGAATGAAGATAAATGCAATCACTTTAACTTGTCAAGTGCAAATTCTGTTTTTAGACATTCCTTTTTCATTCTTCCTCCCTTCCAATAACATCAAACTTTCCAAGGTCACCAAAACCTGAATGTTCGACCTACAGCACTTACTGCTACTATTTTCTGATTTTTAGATCAATGAGTGAAGAGTTAAAGTTATTCTTTACCAAGTTCTCAAATTAATGTACAGAAAAATCACCATACATAATCACAGAAAAATCACAATACATATATGAGATACTCACTCGGTTGTTCCCAATGAATCTTGCTTCTAAGAGTTCTTGCTTTCTGGGATCCAATGTATGGATATTATCCATCGCTTTTGTTTCCCACCTGAAAAAATATATCTTTTAACTTTCCCGTTCAAAAAGTGTACAAACATCATTAGTTGTTAGATACAGTGCATAGTGACAATTTTAGAGACACTTGTCATAAACCACAAGATACACAGGTACTTAACTACATGAGCAAATTATACTACAAACATTTAATAAGTCTTTGAATAAGCAATGGCTATGAAAGAGAGGAGAGAGTATGGGAGGCACAAGCATACATAAAAAAATATTTCTGAGAGAAAATATTTGAGCAGGAATTGATAACTCTTATTGCCCCTTAAATATGCCCAGGACATGAGACCAGGCACTTCATCCCAATAGTCACTTAAAAATCAATCAAGTCGCCCACCATATATATTTAAAAGACATGCTATAAACCCAATCAATTTCATGTATGCATGGCATCTATATAACATTAGAATTAAATTAGAATAACATACATAATTTATACATAGATACATTGAACAGCAGATTGTGGCATCCAGAGACTGCAGTTTCACCCTATTTTAGGATCATCAGTCTAGAATAGTCACAAGAAAGCCGGAAATCAGAACTGGAGGCAGAAAACCTCTTACAGAACCTGATATTATATTACAAAAGTGAAGTCAATTTAGTGAATAGCACTGTGATTTACAAACATGGTGCAGCCAGAGGTGCTCCAAATTAACAAAAAAAACAGAAGGGGAGAAATTCTTTATTAGTCCAATGAAACTTTTATTTTATTATTTTACCAAGTAATAAAATAAAAGACTCTGCACATGCATGTATCTAATCAGAGAAAAGATTAGTCATCATTTTTTTTATACTGTAGATTTTCAATGCTGTCTCAAAATTTGCCGAATCATTAGATAAAATTTATTGAATACGGAACATTTTTGGGAGGTCAAGGTGACTTCCCAATGGGGCAAACCTGCCTCATAATGTACAGGGAAATGTTGGGTAATAAGCTGTAAATTATAGCCACATAAGCAATTTTTAGGTCAGAACTATAAACATATACTAAACAGTTCATTATGGCACCCAGAGGCGGCCATTTTACTCTTTCTTGAAATCATCATTCCAATAAAGAAAAAAACTGCAATTTTTCTGGTGCTCCAGCAAGTTATTTTATGTATGGTATTAGTTCTGTGTAAGCACTAGCTATGGACCCAGCCAAATTTTCACAAATGCGACGTCCCCCCTCCCACCTGGCTTTCATTAACTTAGGCATATACTTTTCCAGCCTTCCCCTTCATTTTTTTTATTACTACACTATTGTATGGGACATCAATTTATAGCTTAATGCAAACATAATTTGTTGGTTCTCTACACTTTTAAGGCACATATTTTATAACTATGGCTGAGCACATTGCTGCCTTTATTTAAATATTAAGTCATTTTTGACTCAGGCAACACTCCCTAAGATTAGTAAATTACTCAGGCAAAGGAGTCTCTCCCAAAACCATTAAAATTCTTCACTTAGAAATGCACAGGATGATAGTTAACAAGATTGGACAGCTAACTAACATTAAGTATCTTCATTTTTTGCTAGGTTATCTAAAATTTATAAAAATGCTTCCCAAAGCTACCGTTTTACCATGGGTTACTAAAATGGGTGCCATTGCATCTTACGGTGCTGCAAAGGTCCAGGGTATCAATCTATACACACAATAGAAATGGACACTGGGATGTAGTGAGAAAATTGTAATTTTTCAAAGAGTGCTAGGTTAAGAGAGTTTGGAAGCTTTGCTTTAGAAACAGTGCTGGATCTAGTGGGAGCAAGCCGAGAGTTTAAGGGCAGCAAATTCAAACCTAATTCTATGTTTTTTCTCGATGAAAGTAAATATAGTACTTTGAAAGATGTTTTGGAGTGGCAATTTCAATGTTTGTCCCCGACTGAGAAAAATCCTATGAATCTGGTATCGTTTGTAAGAACTTAAGAGTTTAGCCGGAAGCATTTTTTATGCTAACTAATTTTTTACAAATCAATTTTTATGATGATCTAAATTTTTACATGACAAATTTTTTTTTTGATTGGGGGAGGGAGGGGAAAAATACCATGGTTATAATTGTGATGCATAAATACTACTATAAGATTTATACTAAAACATTTTGATGAGATTATTAATTAGAAAAATTAACATCAAATTGATACTGGAATTTCAATTTTATTGTGACATAAAGTGCTACTTAGTCCTATTTTGGATAGCTTTACTTTTTAGCTTCATTTATTTTCGAAAGCATTTAAAACAGAATTTTCCCATTATATTTGTATGCTGTTAAACAATTTCTATTAGCCAAGTTAATGCACTCTTTGGGATTTTAATACTTTTTGTTTGTCATCATTATGTCTTTATTTTACTTTTTTTTGATGCAGTTAAATGTTTCATAATTAACACTGAAAACATTAGTGTATAAATATTTACTTATTAATTAATTACTATTGTGTCTATTTACTTATTGTTATTACTTAGAGTGAAAAAGTCGATTTAATTTCTTTTCGTTTCTTTTTTTTTTTTTTTTTTGTAATTTTAAGTAAAAATCATCTTTTTCTTCTAAGAGCAGCATACAGTTTTAAATGTTTTTTTAAACATTTATTCCAAAGAAATTTAACAAGAAATTATTTTTTTAGATGTTAATTTTAAAATGGACTATTTTGAAAGAATTGAATGTTGAAAAACTTCCCAAATATTTTTTCAAATTTTGAATTGCATTTTAGATATAAATCATTTTTTTTTTAAAACTGTACTATTTTAGAAGAACAATGTAAATAGTTCATTTGGGAGAAATTATATAAGTAAACATCGACTTAAAGAGTGGAGCCAGTGAATATAACTCAAAGTTTGGTGAGTAAATACCAGTTCCGTAATATGTATAGAAAATTGTAACAGCAAATACATAATAGGAACATTTGATTCACTTTATAAAATAAAATGTCATTAGAAGAAATGTAAACAAATAAAATGGGTTTCAAATTTCTACTTATTCTGAGTATTTTAATAGCTGTCAAGATTGTTTACATGTTCTGAGAATTGTTTTGTTAAGATTAAAAACTATATGGTAGGCAATAATAAATATTTGAAATATTTATATATGTACTGCCATGTGTGTACATTAAAAAAAAAATCAAGTGTGCTTTTCCCAGATAAAAGCTTTTAAATGTCCAGATTAGTGCAAGCAGAAGTAAAGAGGTGTAATTTTTGCTAAAGACATTTTTTTAAAGAGTCATGTGTTATGAAATAAATGTGAGATGTGTCTGAATAAAAGGATCTACAAATCTACTTCTTATTTATCACTTCATTTTGCAAGTGACATTCGATGAAGTAGATTTGTAGATATTGTTGTGTCAAAGTGGTCATGCACATTTTTATTTTGAACTTTTTAACAACAGAGCACTTACTTGTGTTGTTGCAACTTAACATATTTTAGCATTCGCATCACTCAGTCCAAGATAAATTGTATGTGAATCAAACTTCATTGTGACGAAGCAACAATAACAAGCGCATTTCAGGAGAGAAAAAAAAGTCTTACACAGAACGTGCGGTTTGAAATACTCTACCACTCATTCCCCCCGAGAAGAGAAAAAAAGGAATTAGGAAGGTCCTATGGCCACGTATGAAAAGCAAGATGGAAGCAAGCCTCCGCCAGATAGTTTTAAAAATCCGCGACGGAACATTGCCACCAAATCGCATGATCTCCAAGTTATCCGCAGAATACTACAAGCTACCATCTTGACTTCCAATCCAACACACAACCACTCAGCTACTACCGAGAGGAGACAGCACATCAGCAGGGCTGTGGAGGTAGGTAGGGGGCACTGGTCGGGAGGAGAGGAACAGACGGCGAAGGAGCGAACGAAAGAATAATAACAAACAAATAGCAATAATGACGAATTTTCACACAAGGCTCAGAATCGGGGCGAATTCTGTTGACTCTTTACCTCAGCATCATCCGGCTCTGAATCCGGCCTCAAGGACCGGGTCATTTTTTTCGGGCAATAGTGGCGGCAATGCATTTATTGCAGCCCTCCGAAACGCCATCGCAATTCCGACGAAAGACGCAAAATTCTACCACCATCACAAGCAACAACGGGCGACATACTACGTATACCTTAGTTGCAGAGAGAGATAGAACGAGAGACAGAATACAGCAGAGAGAGAGCGCGAGGGGGGGGGAGTGCAGGAAAGGATAGGGAAGGGAAATTCGCTATTCCAATCCCTCGGCGAGTGGTCAAAGCTAGCGCGTGGTTGCACAGCGCGCACCGATTTGAGCGAGAGAACGTACTGAACGGAGAGACAGACGGAAGAAGGAAAGGGGGGTGGAGAGAGCGAAACGAGTAGGAGGGATAGAGAGATAGTGAACGTTTGACGATGGAAAAAGGGGGGGAAACAAGAGGATCGGTAGCTAGGCTAGCTTAGGAAATGCTAGTCGAGATCACAGAAGAGGCGAAAAGCTTCCAAACATACACAACCGAAGAAGGCAGCTGCACTGCGTCTGAGGGTGTTGTAGCACCCACGTCGAGGAGGGACTTAACTATCTATTCTTATAATTTACTAAGTCGGTTAACGATGAACAAATTTCTTATTGCGATAGCTTTTCGACAGCTATTTCTCAAGAGTTCCGCTGCGTTGAGGTTGAGGTAATCACACAATGAAGGAAAAATTCCAGCAAAAAATCAATAACTGAAACTCGAAGGAACTTCGGGAGTAACGTTTAAGATCTTGGTTCTAATTTATCAATAAAAGGTGACAGAAAACTAAGAGTGCCAGCAGAATATTTTAGTACAAATTCGGTAAAATTTTTACGTTTTACAATTTTTCCCAAATAATAATGACAAAAGTAAATGTTTGGTTTGAACTAGTAATTACAGTTTTTTTCATCAACGTTCACTTATTGTTAGCACCGTAATTTTGATTGGAATAATACATAGGAAAGCTTGGAGAAAGGGAGGAGGAGTATATAACTATCTTTGTGGGCGTAATATGCGGATAGTGATAGGTTAGAAAAAAATTGTCCTAAATTTGTGCTAAGGATGGGAAAACTTAGCCTTCGGCACGCTTTCAGCAGATGACCGTTTTGTGAAAAAAAAAAAAAAAGAGAAACTAGCAATATTGACTGACTAAAATAGCAATAAATTAAAAATGTTTCAAAATTGCAAAAAAGTTTCCTTGAAGAAAAAAAAAATCAACTAACCTAGACTTACATGTAGGGTACATGTTACCGTGAAAGACCGAAATCGGAGAATGTCCACTTTCGCCGGTGGTCTCTGGAAATATTCGGTCTTTCGCGGATGTCTTAGGCATGTGATATTCAATTTTTTTTTTTTTTTTTGGCGTTGATATTTACCAGCTAGTGGCAATATTTACCAGATTTCGGAGTTTCACAGTAACATGTGTACAGCGAAACAGAAAAGTAATAAAATAACTACATGACAATTTTTGAAATTGCTTCCGAATTTGGAACAAGTCTCAATTCATTTATGTTTTATGATGATAAGTATTTTTCTTTTTAATCACAAATTTTGTTAAAATTAATTAAATTATTTTTCGGATCAATAAAATAGCATTTTACAGATTCATTATTTTATAAATGTTTAAAAATAAAATTCGAATTCACTTTTCACCTTTATCTCTTATTATGAACGATGTTTATCAGTTTAAAGAGCAATAGATAGAAGATAATTGAGAAATTAATTGAAACTCTGATTGACAGAAAATAATAGTAGGAAAATTTTCGAATTCCAAGGTTTTGGAAATTTGAACTAGATATTTTTCGAGTTTATATCTGTGTTATGCCGGTGAATTGCAGTTATGTTCTTAAATAGATTATTTAACACGCTGAGTTGAAAATTTCACCCTAGTGTAAATTCTACAAGACAAACACATATCTTTTTTTTTTTTTTTTTGGCTCATTGAACAAACGAATTCGAACCGAACGCAGATTCCCGACACTAATTCCATCGAACAATATCGCGGAAAATGATAAGCGAAGTAGAACTTTTTCGCCACAGTGCAAAAACCTTCTCCCTCCTCCCTCTCCTCTCTCCACATCATCGCCCGAGAGTCGGCAACCCTGCAGTATCTATCTCTGAGGCTGCGGCATGAGTAAATTAAGCAAAGCACAGGGGTCCACAAAAGTGAATTCAAGGAGAGTTCTATAGAGATGCAGTCTAGTCAGAAAGTGTTCCCCCATTTTCATTATTATTTTTTTTTTCTTCCTTCACTACGTTTTATTTCGGCGGTACGTAAGCGGAGCAGGTATCCATCTGGTGTGGGGAAAAAAAATGACGCTGTTCGTTAGAAGCGTTGTTCGGGTGGCATTGCAAAAAAATAATAATTAAAAATACAACAATTAGGAACATCAAGAATTTGAAGCGGGAGTAAAAAAGGAAATGACAATGTTTTCAATTTCACTTTTTTTTTTGAAATAAGAAAGGAGAAGTAAGTTTTGCATTCATGCTATTGGTGTTGCACGGAAAATACTTGTACAGAAAATTTTCCTATCTGTAAGCAAAAAAAAAAAAAAAAAAAAATTTGAAGGCATTAACTAAAAATGAAAAATCAGTATTTCTCCTAAAATTTGTTGAAAAGCAGATTTATAAAAATAATAAAAAGGAAATTCGTAGACACTAAAATTTCTGATGGATATTAAGGTGTGGCCGGAAAAGGACCATGGTCCTCAGGTTCACACGTATGGATAATTTATCTCTTGAACGTCGAATTTCTGGAGCAGTTTTGAAAAGTAATTGAATAACTCCAAACATGCATAAGTTTTACATCACATTTTCTAAATAAATTTAAGGGATTTTTTTTTTTTCAATGATTTCATTATCAGAGAATGAATCAATTTCACAAACGTTTTACTAGTATTTCAATCAGTAAAAGAAATTTGACGATTTAATTAAATTATAAAACTGCTGTATAATATAAATTTACACCTTTTAAGCATGATTTTAAAGTTTTGCATTATTTATTTATTGATTTTCCTATTTGTTTTAATTAATCAACTTGTTTAGTTATTGTTTGTTTTATACATTTATTCGATTTGTTTAATTAACTTATTATTTCTTATTTTCAGTAATTATTATTGTTGTTATTATTACTATTTATTACTATTATCAACACTTATTACTATTATTATTATGAAAATTGAACAGCAAAACACATCAAGTGAATAAAATGTAGTTACAGGGGGAATTTCTTTTTTGTAATGCTTTCTTAACATTACATAAAAATTCATAAATTAAATTGATCCTAAACTTCAAATTAATTTAAAACGTTGAGGCGAAATGATACCTCAGATATCGTTTCAGCACCTTACGAAATCAAGCTTTTTACTAGAGATACTTTTCCCAGAGGTCGAACGAGAATACAGTAAATATTGTTAATAAACTCAAGCATTCCTCACACAGAAAGAATCAATTTCATTAAAAAAAAATACTTCTGCAAAAAATTGAGGGGGGGGGGGGGTCAAAAAATAAAATCGATGAATAAGGAGAAAATGAAACAAAATAAAATGGGGCATATATTTTACTTCATTCGTCGACATACGAGAAGATTGAACGAAGGGCAAAGATCGAAACAGCGCATGCCCGTTCAGATGCGGCTTTCGAAGTTCTCTTCGTTCGTGAGAGAAATACGTACAGCTTATCGGTTAGGTGCGTCAGGCTATTTATAAGAGCAGAAAGTAGGGGGGGGGGCACCTAGTTCAACACATTTTCTAGCTACTTCCTTTTTTTGCATTGAGCACTTGATACGTCTGTTTTCGACAGAATATTACACAAACTGCACGTTTTTTTGGACTTGAGTGTTCTTTTTCAGTTAAAAGTACTGCTGGAATTTAAGATTCGATCATTAAACCTTCTTCAAAGCTTACATTTAAGCGAAGCCAGGAGAGAGGAAAATGCTTTTGTCACAGTTAAAGCGTTTAACTTGGATTAAAAATACGTTACTTCTTTTGAAAACTAAAAATATTGATACTTTATTTGAGAGAATAAATAAATGAAACGGAATACTTTTTTCAATGTGCTGGACTTTCTTCAACAGAAAAATAAAATCAAGAAACATGTTCGGACACATTTGAATTTCTTGTCCCTTTTTTCAAAAACACATGTTTAATTTACTTTGTTACCTAACACTACATTTTTAAAGCAAACTAATTTTGCTTGCCCCCCCCCCCAGTCAACTTTAGATTTATAAAATACCTTCCATTACATTTATTTACATCATTATGCATTTTCGCATCCCCCCTTTCCGCAACCTTACTATCACTCCGGGGCCATTCCATGAAAAGTGAAACCAATTGGTCAAAAATTCATATTGAAGTTATGTTGCTATGTTATACATCATTTTAAAGCTTAAGATGGATATTTTAAGAATCCTGCATTGGTTTTTTGGTGAGAGTTAGAATAATACTTGTTTTCTTAGTTGGAAGTACGATATTCACGAACTTGTAAAAATCAGAAAAAAGAACACATTTTCAAATGCATATTTCTCATCGAAAAATAAAAACAAAAATAACTACTTGTAGCACAATTTTAACTACTAAGACGGTACTATAATAATATGTATTCGTTAATTTCTTTTAAATTGATCTAAATGGTGTAATTGAAGTTTGAAAAAAAGAAGTTTGATGTTACGTCTGTAACAAAAAAGAAGCAAAAGTTGTCATTACGTCCTAAAAAATCAAAATTTAAAAAAACCCTTAATGGTCCTTTTGGCAAATTCTTAGAGTAATTGCCCACCATAGTTAAAAATATTGCAAGTGATTTAGTTTTTAAATTAATGTTGTTACAGACGTAACATTTCGGACATAACAAATGGCTCTATGTTACGTCCGTAGCAAAAGTAAATTTCCAATTAAATAGGTAAAGAGCACAGGATGAGCAATACATGTATATAGCATAATATGGTACGAGTACTAAAGTTTCTGGTATTCTGATTTTGAAATTTTTAATTATGTCGGCATGTAATTGAAATTTATTTCTTAAGATTAATAAAATACACATATGGTATAACTGATTATAATTTATACTTCAACTGGTATTTTTTTGCTACGTCACATGGAAAGGGAGCTGTGAATGGAGTTGGGGGTATGGTCAAGCACCAGGTTTGGCAGAGAGTAAGATCTAGAACAGCATTTGTCAACGACGCTCTTTCCTTTTTTCAGTGTGCAATCTCCATTGCAGAAAAAGTTAAAATTATTTATATGCCCCAGGAAAATGTTTTAAAGATGACGCCAAAATTGGAAGAACGGTGGGCTAACATCGCGAATTTGCCAAAAGCCCGCGAAATGCATTGTTTTCGAACAGAATACGAAAATGCCGTTCGAATTTCGAGAACGTCGGACGAAAAAGGACACATTTTTTCATTCAAAAAAAAAAAAAAAAAAAATATCAAAATTGACCAACTGTCACCAAGAAGGTTAAATTTTAGTTTGGTACTAGTATTCTGCTATATCATCCAACATTTTCAAATTTTTAAGTTCTCCTAAGGGCGCTTTTCCACTTACCGACACGGCAACGATAAATCGTAAGCGATTGTCGTCATCCGACATTGGAGCACGCAAAATACATTAAAATATACTATGCGCTTTTCCATCTCCCGTTTCCAGGACGATTGTGCCGTCTCCGACCGAACGCTGTCGTTTGTCGTCCCATTCGTGTCGGATGGCATCCGTCTCGCATTTAAAATCGGGACGATATTCATCCATCTGTTTACTTTCTTCGAACAAAAGCAATGGCGTTTAAATTCGACATCTCTGCATTAATAAAATATAAGTTTCAATTTGCAGACGATTGATAAAAGATGTAGCAATAAAAGATTTGAATCATTTTATTTTATACTTTGTTTCATTAATTGTAGCCCAGACGATTTTTAATGCTTCAAAAAAGATTAAATTTTCATTCTGAACTTTCTTCGATATAGTACACAGTAGTCATGGCATTCAAGTTTGACGTGTCTGTTTTGTGTGAATTAATTGAGCAGTGACCGTGTCTATGGGATAAGCGAAATATTTTATACAAAAACAAAATTCACAGGGAAAAAGCCCGGGAAGAAGTTTTTAGATTTTTATATGATTAATATGACGGCAAAACTTCTACAGACAAGAAAGAAACAGGTAAGTTCAAAGAGTTTGTAATTGTTCGTAACTGTAAAAATATATTATACACTTTAGATTAAACTACTTGTGTTAAATAACCTGGTCCAGATTTTTAATTTTTACTATTCTTTGTAAATTTAGTAAAAATATTTAAAACCACCTAAAATCTTTTCGCAATTTCTTGAAAAGTATAAAACTCGCCTACAATCTAACTTTCTTTAAAATATCGTGCACCCAATACCGTCTCTTAATTTGTTTTCTTTTTCTCCGGAGGTTAAGCAAATATAGTAGTAGTAATCTGTTAAATTGAGCAGCCATAATAATATACGTGCGAACACAGTGCTGGTTCGAAATGAAATGCGGTGGAAAATGACCCGTTCGGAGAAACGATATCGTTTAAGTGGAAAAGCAGTGCTATAGAAGACACGACACCGTACTTATCGTTGAGATATTACCGTCCGATATTCGTCGTTGTCGTATCGTCAAGTGGAAAAGCGCCCTAAGACCAATCACTGGTTCCAGGGAGGAATTTACTTTTCCCGATTTTTTTATGTAGCAGCCCCATTATGCATTAATTTTAAGAATACAAATAAATTTGTGTGAAGGCCCTTCTAAACTTTTCTTGTGTCAATCTTTCTTGGAAATAATTGTCTTAAAATGCATTAATTTATTGTTACATATTGACATATCGGCATATGCTCTCAACTCCCCCAGACTTACCCAAATTTTCTAAAACTGTTACAGTATAACTTAAAATATTCAAATAATGTGTTAATTAATGCTACTGTATTGTTTTAGCACAAAAATCTTTGTTTATTCCTGCTTTAAAATACTGTTTTCTACTTTCAAATCAGAGATGTTACGTCTGTAACACCACTTTGTTTCGTCCGTAACAAGTTTATGAATTTTTTTCACAAATTCGGCAGTCAAAATCCACACATTCTCTATAGTTTTAGAAAGCTTGAAGTCTCTAGAACACGTATTTAAAAAAAAAAGTTCAAAATTTCCGTATAATTCAGAGGAATATTGTAAGTTGTATGACATAGTCGAGTTTTTGCTGTTTTGTGAATTACGTCTGTAACAGGCAGTTTTTAATTTCTGTATTTTTTTGTAATTAAGCAATCTGCACGCAAATTTAATGTAGCATAAGCATCATCAAGTTACACTACAGGAAAAAAAAATGAAGACTTTCATCAGCCCAAACCAGAATTATTTGTGTTCAAAGTCTGCGATTGTTACGTCTGTAACGATGGAATTGCCCTCCGTAATACTTTGTAAAGAAAGCGTTTTGTTACGCTGAGAATTCCTTAAAATTTTAATTTCAAAGCATTCTTATATTTCAGTAAACATTTTTAACATAATAAGATTATTACTAGGGATGCACCGATTAATCGGCCATAATCGACCACCCTGCCGATTATTAATAATCGGCAAAATCTTGCCGATTAATCGGCGAAAAACATTTTTTTTTTATATTACTGTTCAAAGTATACCTTCACCAAGAATCTATGATAAACAGTTGTATTAGCAGTAAATAAATGTAATTTTCTGGAATAACATGCAGTATGTAAGTGTACCGAGTAAAAACAAAACAAATATTTTGTACAAGTCGTAAAACTGATTGGAATATTAAAAGAAAACCGTTTGTTAAATTCCTGAACTTTTCAATTGGAATACGAAAACATAAAATATCTGATTTCATTTACAATCAGTCAGATGTTAAGATGTCAGAAAAAAAAAAAACTTGAGGATGCTTGAACAAGAAACTACGATGGATAAATTTATAAACAAGAAATAAATAATTTTCAGCAAGCACAAGTATAACATGTAGTACGAAAGTGTAGTGTAGTAAGTAAAAAAAAAAAGAAAAAAACAGTTCAAAGAATGAAATACAAAAATAGCAATATAATAATAATAAAATAATAATAATAATAGTCCTCTGAGTTGATGCAAACAATTTAATAATTTAATATTCCTATTTTGAATAAATACAAACATTTTGACAATGGTGCAGCATTTTTCATGTGTCGATACTTTTCTATTTAGCTCTTAATGCTTTTAGATCACCTTTAAGTTTCAAAGTATAAAGGACTTGATATTGAAAAATTTATTTGAATTAAGAACATCACTCCTAAATTAAAGTGTTCACCACAGCTCTCCCCTAATTTTTTTAAAAATAATTTTCATGTCTAGGCTCTTAATACAATTTTATTCACAAAAATATGATAATTGGTTCCAAGAAATTTGCTAAAATTTTGAAATTGAGTCTTTTGAAAAAATTGGAAAAATGGAGAAAAACAATTCTTCTCTCAGGAATAAATAAGTTGCCATTTCTAAAATCTGAATTGCAAAAGAAAGGGAAAAAACAGTGAGGGTGAAATTTATAGTATTAAAAATAATAATCCTAATCATTAATCGGATCTACCGATTAATCGGTCGATTATCATTAGCCGATTAATCGGTAATCGGCCAATTTGCTTATCGGTGCATCCCTAATTATTACATCTTAACAATCTCAGTAAGATAACTATTACAACTTCAATTCAACAACGTATATTAACTTTGTTATTAAACAGCAATCAGGTTGTTAGACGTTGCTCAAGTTTTTAAAAACAAAACATGGGGAAAAAATAGTTTTATACCTTTAGTACTCAAACCTTTCACAAAACTTTTATTACTTTTAATATCAATGGCTAACCATTCAGCGCTTTAAATATTTAAACGCTCAAACTAACTAAAATACACTAAAAAGTACTTGATGTAATTAGAAATTACACTAGTTCAGTCTGGTACCGCATTAATGTCCACGAAGCGTCAAAATATTACATATTTTTGACGAAGGTAAATGACACAATATTTTCTTTAGTTTTTTGGCTTATAAAATCTCTCAATATGTTATGAAAATAAAAGGTCGTCGCAGCAGCAGTTGATAAAAGCTTGACCTGAGGATAGATTGTGCCCCACACTTTATTTTAACGAATTGAAAGCTACTGTCTAAAATTTTTTTGTGCGACCTCCTCTTCATCTGCGCACGCGCGAAGTCTCTTCAGACTTTCTCGAAATAGGGGGGAAAAGCAACGAGGAAGTAGAAAGCGAACAAAAGCTGAAGTCATCGGGTAGTGCGCATCCTAAACCTATCACCCCTTTTTCAGATGGAAGCTTCCGTGGCTCCCAGGCGCACAATACGCAAACAAACAGTAACTATGTATTAATTCTTTCTCTACTAATTACATTCCTTATAACCCGTTTCCCAACGCTAAGAAATTTGAATTGAAGGATGTAAAGACCTCCGAAAAAGTGAAGGGTTCGTAGCTATCCCGAAAGATATGCCCGCACTCTTTTGCGAATTTAAGCTTTTTCCAAAATGTTGTTAGCATTTTTAGTTTTTCTGTCTGAAATTGGATTTATCGCACATTATACCAAAATATAGGATTGTTTTTGAGAGCACGTTAAGCGGAAATAAGTGTGGGAAAATTCGGAGAAAAGCGAACTTTCTTTGATTAGATGAGGCAATACATTTCGAAACCAACATTTTAGATTTAAGGAAAGACAGGAAGTAAGCAATAAATTCCAAGATAATTTTACAATCTGAGACAAAGGTCACAAGAAAGCAACCTAAATTATATCGTGATTTTGTCCTAAGACACTTTTGTATATCTTATTTATACTAAATCTGATAAGTCAAAATACCAAATGACAAATCGATAAAGTACTCAAAGAGAGATAAGGTTTCATTAGCGAAATTTTGAAAGAGAGCGCTGGAAAATTCAGTCTTATAAGGTGGCGGCTCCTCCCGAGAAATTAAGAGATTTAAACATTCAACAACCTTCAGGAATGAGATTACGAACTGGGGAAAAAAAGACAAGACTCCGCCATACAGCGGTAGAAATAAACACACACGCCATCAGCAGTGTTATTACCGCTACGCAAAAGCAGAGAGCATACGGTGAAAAGAATGGAGTAAATTTCTTTCTTTTAATACTTTTCTTGTTGGTGCTCTTTTACGCGACACTGCGTCTTCGGCAGCAGACAGCAGATCAACGTGGAGCAATTGGTCAATAAGAGAACAGCACTCGTTTGGCTAGGTTTGGCAAAGTTTCGCCGATTTTGGCGAGCTTTGCATATCAATTAAGGCACGCCCTTGGAAAGATAATCGCACCAGACCAGACTACGAAAAAGGTAAAAAGTGAAGCGACTTCAGCATTTTGTGTGTATGCTGCAAAATCAGGACAAAATTGAATTTGTTGGGCATTACGCACTGGTTCAAGGTAAAACATAGGAGTTATGAAAGTAGTTGTGCTATATTTAGCTTGGTAGTTTTTCCTTCGTTACTTTATGCGTATTTTTCAAATCAGAAGCTTTAAAAATGGACAAAAGTTCGCTATGCGACGAACATTTCGTTAACGAATTGTCACTGAGTTAAATAATTTGACCCAAAAACTGGAGGAACACTCCATACAGATGAACCAGGGCTCTACTTAAGCCAGGTGAACCCCAGGGGAACCACAAAAACTTTGTTTCAATTAATTGCATTTCAGTCACAGGGTTTATCTATTTTTTCTTTGGGGTAAGTAGTAAATCCCAATAACTCACATAATTATTAAAAATAAAATGAAGTTAATCAGAAATTATGAACTAGAAACTTAAAAGCAATCATCGTGGAGGGGTAAAGCAACCTGTTTTGACTATATTGTGCACAAAATTGCCGATCTGATTGGTAGAGATACCAAATATGAATTAATATATTATTTATTACAAAGCAACAAAACACAAACTTACTAATCTGGCCAGATTTAAGAAACAAAAGCATAACTCAGGGCCGTATTTAAGGGGTGGGGTTTTAGGGTTTAAACCCCCTCTAACATTTTTCAAAACTGTTATAAAAATGCTTTTCATAGTTTCTCACTAAAAAAATTGTTACTGCTATTTTATTTTGATTTTCTGATTTACTTTGAAACTGCATTTGAAAAATGAAATTATCATTATTGAATAATTAAAGTACAAATTGAGTGTTTTTTCTGCAGTATGTATAGTTATTGTAGTTATTGCAAACATAATTTCTTTCCTTTACACATTTCCCTTCGAATTTTTAAAACCACTAAAAAAACACACACACACACACCAAAAATCTTCAAATTCGTGAGTACCAAACTCTACATTTAACACATCTTAAGAGTGTCCCCGTAAGAAAGAAATTTCAGAAATACTCCTTCGAATTCGCGTGTATGAGTGAACTCATCTATCCAGATACCCCCCCCCCCCCGCCTTCTTTGAAAAGATGAGTCATTTTTTTGAAAACATTTTTTATGTTGATACCCCTTTAACATGCATTGTAACAAAAATCAACAGAATATAGAACATGAAATCAATTTTTATTGACTTTATAGATTTCACGAGAAACAGGTTTGATAAAACCCTCCACGAAACTAAGGTCTGGTTACGACCCTGGCATAACTACAATGTTTTATAAGAAAATAATTCCTTAACTGAATATTCTCCAAATAATGGCTTTTACTAATTTTTGTTCGTTTGACCCCTTTCCCCTTTCCTCTACACCCCATAAAATTTTTAATCTGTCAAAATTGTTTTTTTTTTTTCCCAAGAAATAATTGTTTGTACCTCGCAACATATTAAATGCCATTTTTTCTTCAATGTTAAAACCACATAAAAATATGTTTACATTTAAAATTTTGAGAGTGTTTTGGGTACCATTTTACAGGAGTTCGAACAGCTACCCTGTTTTAGACCAAGAGCTGTCCACACCAAAATGTTGATCATAAGGTACAAGGAAAATTTTTTGCCAGGAAAGAGAGACAAACGCTGTTGTAAAGCTGATCATTGAGCAATCGGCAATCGGGTCAGCCAGGGTAAAGGGAATAAACCGGTGCGATGTAGGCAGTCGAAGTTGACATATTTTCTGCAGAAAATCTGCAGATTTCTTTACTATTTTTGCAGATTTTCTGGCAAAAATCTTCAAGAAATTTTGGCAGGATTTTTTTTTTAGTTAGAACTCTATACTTTAAGCAAACAAAGCGTTTTCCTTTAACTTAAAACTTGACATTTTCGCAAGCTCAAAAAAAAAAAAAAAAAAGGAAAAAATTATTAAAAAAAGCGATGTTTATACAAAATTGATAATGTTTTAAGTTCACTGAAATTTATGCAAAACTGCAAAACTATTGCCTTTAAAAATATGGAGAAAAAACCAAGGTGCAACCTTTGATTGCAAAAAAAGTTGAATCTGTCAGAAACGAATTTAAGCTCCCCTTCTCCCCCATTTTTCTTGCTTCTTTAGTTTCCGTTTTTTTTTTCCTTTAAAAATTTTAAGTCGATTTTTTATGAGGGGGGGGGGGGGCAAGTTAAGCGACCAGAAACTGCCTCTGAGCTCTTAAAAGTGCCATGATAAGAGATGAAGAACTTACAATTGAATCTAGCACTAGATTTCTAGCACTTTTCAAATACTTGTTCGAACATTTACATTTTGTAATTTTTTATTTAGCTATTTGTATATTTTCATTGAGTTCGTAGACCTAATCAAGTCATTAGAGAGAGAGAGAAACAGGTATATGGCTACTTTTCGACCATTATCAAAGAGAATGTCGATAATTTCAAATTACAATTTTTCATTCTAAAATGAAAAAAAAAAAAGCAGCACACTAAAGTTGTTAATTAAAAAATGGTGAAAGAGCATTAAAAAAATTTTGATCAACGACAGGCTAACCCCTTTTTTTTAAAAACGCGTTTAAGTTTCAGAGACAAAAATAACTATGTAGATACTTAAATTAAAACTTGTTCATCCATTTACAGCAAAACTAAATAGAATAGATTTTGGATTTTAGTTGTTCTTCAAATTTTGCTGCCCTAGGGCCTAAGACTGTTCATTATCGCTGAATCCCTTCGACTTCTTGGCAGTTTCTTACTTAGCATTGTGTTCTGACAATCGGATAGCTCTGGAGACCTTGGAAGATGAGGCCATCCACCTCTATACCCAATTTAATAACGGCATTTGACCCTGAAACCGACCGGTTAACTTTGTAACTAAGCTCGCACGGCAGCCACGCGTCACTCAAGCATCTCCCCCCCCCCAAACCCCGTCTCGCCGTACAACGCACTGATCAATTTTCCATATAGAAAAGAAAGACCCAACCCCCCCAAATGACTTTTCGAATATTGGTTTCACTACAAAGCTTTAGTGTGCATGAACACTTTTGAGAACCACTGTATATCACCAAGAAATTACGTAGAAATATGAAAGTTAAATATTCATCAAGAATCAACTTCTAAAATCTTCAAAGCTTTTCGAAAATCAAAGTTTTTTACAAATAGTATTGTATTGTATTTAAATCAAAACCACCCGCTATAAACCGGAAAAACTTGATTTAAACCAAAAAACACCAGGTATTTATTTAAGTAAAAAAAAACCTCAGGACTGTATATGAAAACCTGCCTTTTGTATACTTTTTTAAGTGCATAAAGTTATTTTTTGCTGTGGTAATAGATAGATAATTTTTAAATCGCCATTTATTACATTCAGTCGCCCTGTGGTTGGTGACAACCTCTAATTTTGCCCTTAGTTTGAAGGTCACCTAAATACACCAGTTTAAATGCTACAAGAAGACCAACTTTAAAAGAAGTTATTTAGAATAATGCCAATTTAAACCAAAAAATACCATGTAGCAATTCGTACTTTGGTAAAAACAAACCTCAAATTATCTCAATTTTTTGAGAGAAGTAGATCGCCAATTATGCCGTAAGTACAGGGACCCCTGCGATCACATGCAAAATTTTGCACTCATGAGTAGGGATGCACCGATTAATCGGCAGTACCGATTAATCGGCCATAATCGGCCACTTTGCCGATTATTAATAATCGGAAAAATCCGGCCGATTAATCGGCCAAAAAATATTTCCTGAAATTTTTTTCTTAAATTGTACCTTCACTAAGAAATTACGATGAATAATTTTATGAACAGTAATAATAATCCTCACAGTTGATATAAAGTTTTTAATAAATTAAATCTCCTACTTTTGAATAAATATACATAGTAGACAATGGTGCCACCTTTTTCATGTGGCGACAGTTTCCTCCTTAGTACAGTGATTTAGATAACCTCTAATTTTCACAAAGAATAAAAGTCTTGAATTAAATTGCTACTAAAAACTAAAAAATTAAATTAAAAGTACTCCTAAATTGGAGTACAGACTCACTTCCCTTGTTTCTGAATTTTTATGTTCAATTAACATAATTAACAATGTGTTAATGTAATGTAACTGACAATAATATGAAAATTGGTTCTAAGAAATTTGACAAAATATTGAAACTATTTTGTGAAAATATGGAAAATGGAAAAAAAATCTTCTCTTGGAAATAAATTACTTACTATTTCTAAACTCAGAATTGTATAAGAGAGAGAAAACTGTGATGATAAAATTGGTAGTATTGAAAACAATCAGCCTTATCATTAATCGGCTGAGCCGATTAATCGGCCGATTATCAACAACCGATTAATCGATAATCGGTAATCGGCCAATTTGCTTATCGGTGTATCCCTACTCATGAGCACAGTCTTCCAAATTTAATCCCATTAAAATGAATAAGAATGATAAACTTGCAACCATACTGCAATTTTCCGCATGGCGAACTTCCCTGTACATCAACTGGCAGGTTACAGTAACGTGATTTACAGGGGCAATAGGAGTTATAATTTAGTTCGTATTTTTAAGTTTAACTAACTTCCTTTAGATCCATAAAGAATATTTTGTGACATCTGATCAAAAAAAAATTCATGCAACTAACTGGAATATATATATATATATATATAAATATTTATATAGATATATATATAGATATTTTTTACTATAGTAAAAGTTATTTCATTTGATTATTATCTTCTTTCTCTCTTTTCATAACATTTTGTTCGTCTGCCACCAGAAATATTTTTGATTTTATTATTTTGCAACTCCAGAGCTCGAATACACTACCTAGCGGTGATTTAAAAAAACTACCGAAAAAGGTAAAACATTGCGTTCCACGCTTACCTTTTTGGGGTAAAACAAAAGCACATTGTGCGCATACACAGTTTATGATGTGTAATTTTTCTTTTGTTTACGTAATTCATCATCCGCGATATCATTATTAATGCTGTTAAAACTGCGAGTAATCATTTTTTATTTACATTGTTCTGAATGAACTTAAATTGCTATGATTTTTTTTATCTGAAGTTCGAAAGATAGATTCAATAACGTTATCCGAAGAATTAGGTCTTTTAACTTCACCTAAATAAAAAAAAATAATTAACTAACCTCATACTACTACAACATCTAACTGGAATGGACAGTATGTAAAAAATATATTCTTGAAAATATTATAGCAGAACAAATGCAAAGACTCGTCCAGAAAGGACGCTTAGAATTTAAAACATGTGAAACAACGAGAGTTAAAATGGTTAGTTGAGAATAACTTACTATGTGTTGAGCATTAATTTCAAACGTTTAATTGTGCTTCTTGATTTCTCATCTCTTTTTACATGCGCGAGAATATCCACAAAACTTTGAAAATTCATTTAAAAATGAAAAACGAAAAAATCATACACATGAACAAATATTACGGTCATTCGATGGGCTTAAAAGCAATTTATACGGTAAGGCATAATGTTTGTTTAACCTTTTACAGCAGCTATTAGACAGGGCTGCAGCAACCATTATAGTTTATTTGAGTTGCGAATGATACACATTATAAGATCACAACTACTGACCAAAGGTGAAAAAACACTTCACATCATTTTTTTGAGTTGTAGTTACGTCACATTCAGGGTTGAGGGGAGATCCGAATTAGGAGCAAAATTTGGACTCGGAAAATATTATTATGGCATTATTACTTTTCCTCTTAGCAACAATTCAAGTATTTATGTTTGCAAAATTAATTGGTTTTTTTAAATTAAAAACAAATAAAAATATTTTGAATAAATTTGGTTTTTCCAGTCACATAAAATAATGCTGTACTACCAGACGTTTAACATCTTAGTTTGGAGATGTTAGAAATAATATGATACTATTATCTGATTAGAACCGACGAAATCAGTATGGTATCCACTTAATTGTTCTTCTGAAAGCAACTAAATGAGTTATGTGAAAGAATATAAATAATTAAGTAATATCAGCGAGTTGTCTGAAACACTGGGGGATACCTTAAGGTAAAAAGCTAATGTTTCGTGGTGAAAAGAGCGATCCATTATTAAGAAATAGTATGCTCTGAGTTTGACTCGCCTGGCGTCATTACGGAAAACAGAAAGTAGGATCGATAACAGAGACGTTGTGCAAGCGCAGTAATTAAAATTTCAAGCGCTCCAGTTGGCGGTCTCCAGAGAATTAGAGGAAAAAATGCGTCAGTCAAAATTAACGTTTAAGAAGCGAAGTCGAGAGACAGAAATACTTTGTGAAAAAAATATTTTTGGCCCACTAATTTTTACAAGTGAATCACTCACTGACTCACTGAATGATATCATTAACTTTCATATACCTCATTCAATATTTTTTTAAGAAACAAGTTTCTCTTGTTACTTTTCTGCAAATGAGGTGACAATTTCAAGTGCTTTTGTTCTGTTATTCTAAGTTTAACGCATCCATACAGAAGAACAGATTCAAGAGGTGGTTCATAACATGATTCTTTTTAACATGATCAAAGGTTGCATAAAACTCAGTAACGTCATTTCAAATTTTTCCGGGGCGGGGGGGGGGGGGGAGGAGGGTTGGCAAAGGGTGTATACACAACGCAAATTTACCAAAAAATACTAAAAACTACGCCTACTTACAGTCCACATCCATATAGTAAGTGACCACTGACTAGCCAGTGGCACTTGGCCTATCCAAAGCGGCCTTAAGCAACAAGCAAACATGGAACGGAGGTTGGGTAATGATACCCTCATCCCATCCCTTCCCAAACATTACCTATGACCCCCTTCTCCTTTCCTGATTTGAATACTCATATTTCAATCATGACCTCCTCCAAAAGCAGAAGCGGGATCCATTCTCTGCAACAAGAGAGATCTATCTCTTTCTAGAAATTCTACAATATGTTGTTTTCATATAAAAACTACGAAAGTAGTGAATCAAACAGCTATTGCTCAGACCTGAGCATATTTTAGAAAGGCAATTACTCTGTTGCTATATTTATCGCTATCTACCCATTATTTATCAATAAGTTCTTCCAAGTATTGTCAACGATTTGCGACATTACTTCCGACTTCTTAACTTTTCTAGCAATTAGAAGCTGATCTCCGAGTAATGATCAAAGAAAAGAAAAAGTTTCGTATTTTGTTTCGAAAAGACAATTTTAATCAACTATTTTTTCCTGGACAATAATATCGGTTGCAAGAAAATCCATGCATATCTTAATTAGAGAGGAAAAAGTTGAGTAGTATGCTAACAGGGAACGTCAGTTGGATTCCATTTCGAGAGATGGAGATTTTTATGCATGTATTTATTATTATTATTTTGTCATAGATGACATAGGAAATGGATAAGAAAATTTTAACAGTTATAACTGATTATTTAATTTCTTATTTTCGTTTTTCAATTTTAAATACAGTAATAAAATACTAAAGGAGCATATAATTTTAAAAGTCTGGAATAAGGAGACCTTGGAAAACAGAATTTGCACTTATCGTCATTGTAAACTTATTATAATCCAGGGTTGGCAAGTTTTTGACAGTCGGAGGTTTTATCCGGTTTTAACCGTGGTTTTTACCGTCATGTCAAAAACCACTTTTTGACATGGTTTTTGACATAAGTGTCAAAAACCTAAATTTCTATCCAAAACATGTTTAAATTTGATATTGATAATCAAAATACATTTTCAAATGAATTTGACAATTTCTGATTTCAGACACTGAAGTAAACTTTTGGAGTTTTAGGTTATTAAAATAAAGTGTAATAAGCAATCCTAATCATAATTGAAGGGCTCGGGAGTAAATAATGGTAACTAGCATTTTAAAAATGAAACATATGGCTTTTGAATGTGGCTTTATTGCTTCGAGGAATTACTGTAACAGATTTTTTTATTTTAAAAATGAAGTGGGTACATTAAGTGCTGTGTGTCTTGGGTATACTTAATAAATTTTTACCAGTGATTTTTTTTAAATTTTAATTTGAAATAATAAATTTTAATAAATAAATAAATAAATAAATAAATAGTTTGATCAAAAGTATTTAGCAGATTTGTACACTGAGTACTAATTAATTTCGTTTTGCTTTTACTCAAAATAAAAAAAAATCACTTTGATGTAAAGATTTTTAGATTGATAAAATAGCTAATTAATAGTTATTAAAACATTTAAACAAAACTATTTTAAAAACTGGATTTAACTTTTAATACTTTTAACTTTTTTCATGGCATAACAAGTTAATTTAAAAGAATAATAATTAATTTTCATTAAATTTATTAATTTAATTTTTATTAAACTTGACTGATGAGATAACTAATTGATAGTTTTTAAACATTTAAACAAAACTTCTTTAAAAACTGAATGTAAGTTTTAATATTTGTAACTTTTTTCACTGCATAACAAGTTAATTTAAAAGAATGCGAATTAATTTTCATTAAATTTATTAATTTAATTTTTATTAAACTTGATTGATAAGATAACTAATTGATAGTTATTAAAACATCTAAACAAAACTACTCTCTAAAATTTGGATTTAAGTTTTAATATTTAACTTTTTTTCACTCCATAACAAGTTAATTTAAAAGAATATGAATTAATTTTCATTAAATTTATTAATTTAATTTTTATTAAACTTGATTGATAAGATAACAAATTGATAGTTATAAAAATATTTAAACAAAACAATTTTAAAAGCTGGATTTGAGTTTTAATTTTTAACTTTTTTCACGGCAAAACAAGTTAGTTTAAAAGAATGAGAAATAATTTTCATTAAATTTATTGTTTTAATGTTTATTAAACTTGATTGATAAGATGCATAAATCTTATTTAATATTTTTCAGGATGAGAAACCTTATATGCTTAGAAAAAATCCCAATAACCACTGTATTTGAGTTTTCGACAGGTTTTTGACGTTTTCGACAGGTTTTCGACGTTTTTGACATGTTTTCGACAGGTTTTTGACGTCAAAAACCCAACCCTGTTATAATCCCTTCAACTTGAAAATTAACACGAATTTCCCATAACTTAAAACTACTTTATCAGCTAATGGTCGTCCGTAAAATTATCTTCAGCGGAAGACAAAAAAAAAAAAAAAAAAATGTAAATATGCAACCAATCTGTTTTTCAAAAATTTCCATGGTTTATTCACTTCAAATAGAGTATTAGTCATTACTTGTTGCTGCACTTCCAGAGGAACTAATGTTCATCCTCCCTCACACTTTTGGGCGTCAGCGCTATGTTTCAGGCACACGGCCTTGTTTCGCTTTAGTCAAGTGTAATGACAAAGTGTAATTACAAAACAATTTGATAAATAGTTAAATTGTCTGGGTCTCAGAGCGCAAAAAGCTCACAAAGCATTGTATGCTTAAACACCAAAAATTTAGACCCCCCCCCCAACGGAAAAATTTGAATATGTGTTTCGTAGATATAAAAATGGAATTCGGCTTTCAAGGACCATTTTCAATGAAATAAAATATATGAATAAATAAATACAGTATACTATAGTAAAAACAGAAAGAGAAATGTCATAAAACATCTAAAAATTCTTCATTTAACCCATGAGTTTTATTCCTACAAAGTATTTTTTAAATGTTATCTTTTTTCTTTTCTTTAGATTTGGATGGATTTTTGACATCGAAATGATGAAGACTAGCCATATTTAACTAAAAGCGACATAACTTGAACACCGTCACACCTTGATTAAGCTTTAGGAAGCCGGGCGGTACGCATGCTGTACCGTAAGTCTTTTTTTTTTTTAGAAGACGGGGTTGAGATTTTCACTCGAACCCTTTGGAGCCGGGGATTTTTTCAAGGTTTCATACGTCTGGTACGATAGTTTATACCTTCTCTTTTTAATGGAAAAGAAATCTGTGGTTCAACTGTCTTTCTACCTGGGTCGAAAGAAAAATTTCTAAAAAACAGCCCGGATCCAAGAGGTTAACTTATATAAATACATAGATCCCTTGCATGTAACCATGTAAACCTTGTGAGAGGTTTCAGTTGTAGTCAAAGCAGTCCCGTGACTGTATTATTGTGTCTTCAAAATTTGGATGGTCATGAGTTGTGTTTAAGACCAAGATGAGGAGGAGCTTCGAATGGAACTATGCTTGCCCCGATTCGAGAGCTTGAGAAGGTCCTGTAAATAGTATTGGAATCTGCTAGACAACAACGATGGTTCTTTTTCTAATGTCTAATGTTCTCAGGCGGCGCTATACTACTACTAATGCGATCTTGTATAAGACAAACTATTGACTTGCTGTGAACCCCCACCCCTCCCCCAGTAAGAGAAAAATATGGCCGTGTAATACTTGGGCAATGGCATAAACGTTAGAATTTTAAAGGGGGCCCCTTATGACCAGACTTAGGCACCCCCTCCCCCCGCACACTTTTTTAGCCTACTTTCCCATTAAAAATAAAAGAAAGACGAAAAAAGTATGAAAAGTAGCTTAATGCATCTAAAAAAATAATAAAAGGTAAAATGAATATCGAAAAATTAAAAATTTGAAAGTAGGGTATTGAGATGGGGAATTTGTGTATGGGTCGGTCGGTCCGTCTGTCTGTCCCCCCCCCCCCCTAATAACTTTTGAACGAACAGTCCGATTTGGACAAACTTTTTTTTGTTGGAAAGATCTCGGCGAGTACAGCTCATTCCCATATTTGATTTTTCGATTTGAACAATTTTTGGTTCAACTTTGAACCGTTCAAACAACATGTCCCGCGATGCTAACTTTTGAGTGAACAGCCCGATTTGAACAAACTTTTTTTTGTTCGAAAGATCTTTTCAAGGATACTTCATTCCCGTATCTACATTTTCGATTTGAACAATTTTTCGTTCAACATTGAACCGTTCAAACAAGCTGTCACCCCTAATAACTTTTGAATGAACAGTCCGATTTAAACAAACTTTTTTTTGTTCGAAGCATCTCGGCAAGGATATATTATTACCGTATTTAAATTTTCAATTTGAACATTGTTTCGTTCAACATTGAACCGTTCAAGCAACCTTCCCCCACCTAATAACTTCTGAGTGAACCATCCGAATGGAATAAACTTTTTTTTGTTGGAAAGATCTCGGAGAGTACAGCTCATTCCCATATTTGATTTTTCGATTTGAACAATTTTTGGTTCAACTTTGAACCGTTCAAACAACCTGTCCCGCGATACTAACTTTTTAGTGAACAGTCCGATTTGAATCACCTTTTTTTTGTTCGAAAGATCTTATCAAGAATACTTCACTCCCGTTTTTAAATTTCCGATTTGAACAATTTTTCGTTCAACATTGAACCGTTCAAAAAAGCTCTCACCCCTAATAACTTTTGAGTGAACCGTCCGATTTAAACAAACTTTTTTTTGTTCGAAAGATCTCGGCAAGGATACTTCACTCCCGTTTTTAAATTTCCGATTTGAACAATTTTTCGTTCAACATTGAACCGTTCAAACAAGCTCCCACCCCTAATAACTTTTGAGTGAACAGTCCGATTTAAACAAACTTTTTTTTGTTCGAAAGATCTCGGCAAGGATACTTCATTACCGTATTTAAATTTTCAATTTGAACATTTTTTCGTTCAACATTGCACCGTTTAAACAACTTTTCCCCACCCAATAACTTTTAAGTGAACCGTCCGAATTGAATAAACTTTTCTTTGTTCGAAAGATCTCGGAGAGACTCATTCCCATATTTCACTTTTCAATTTGAACCATTTTTCGTTCAATGATGAACCGTTCAGAAATTTTTTTAACATGAGCGCTTACGGAGAAATTTTAATTGAATGTTGATTCTGAACTTAAAGGCAGATTTCCTTCAAACTAACTTTAAGAAAATGATTTTGATAAATAATGTATTGTAAAGTACTTTTCTGAATAATCTTCTGTGAGGACTCTGATTCCGACTCTGACTCCGCAAACACGGCGGAGTCAGAGTCGGAATAAATGACTGCTTGGGCAGAAAAAATGACTGCTTGGGCAGACGATTTTTTGTTTATTTATTTATTTGTTTTGTTTAATTTATTATTATTGTTTTTTTTTTTTTTTTTTTTTTGGCAGACGATGTTTTTTGTTAACAAAAATTTTTCATTCACGAGAGCATTTTATTCTTTATTTATATTTATTAACTGGCAACGGATTAAAAATGAAATTCGAGACATTTTATTAACGAACGATTTTATTTCTTTCTTTGATAAAATGTGTTTTGATGTTCTTTGCTCTTTTATTTGTTTGTTTATTTTTTTTTCTGAAAACGATTGTGGAATTTTTCTACGGAAGAACTATGACAGTTACATTCTTTAAATGGTGCGACAAAACTTTATTTACTCGTTCATTTACTTTTTAGGTGTCTATTTCATCTGATGAGAGGGGTATATTTTGCTTTTAGAAATCAGCTTTAAGTGCTATAAAGGTATGTTTGACATAATTTTCAGTTTCAGATAATTAATAGAATATTGATCAGATGCTAGAATGCTGATATCGATGTACGGGAAAGTAGGCTCGTTTAGTTCTTGACAGAACTTCTTGTTTTCCTTATTTTACAATGTAAAGTTATAGGAAAAGAAAGTTCTAGTGTCAGATCTTTCGGAGATGGATCCATTTTTTCTGAGGTGATAAAGAGAGGGAGAAGGGTTTGAGCTCACTTTGGAATTTTTTTCAGAATTGAAGTTATTTTAGGCCGTTTTTGTTGACGTCAGGAGCTTAGGGCTCCCTTCGAAAACCTTCTGAAACTGAAATTACAAGAATAGATTATCTTTGGCAGTAAAGTTAGGGAAAGGTAGGTGGCTCGCGAACTCTCTACCATAAATGTTTTTAAATAATGTCCTAAAACCCATTTATGCTATCTTTAATAACGTTAATTAAAAGGTTAGGAGGAGTGCTACCAAGAAATTTTGTGATATTAAAGCTTTAAAAACGCAACTTTATGCTATAATTTGTTGAAAACAGATGAAGGGGTAGGGCCTTTCTCTTTCGGAGATTTTTCGAGGTTTAAGGTCTAAAAACCCATTCATCACATTAGATGTAATAAAACTCATTAATTGTTATGTAATAAACGGAATGGGAAAGACAAAATTAATTGAATCAGTTCATGAGAAACAGACAACCCAAGTCTACATGGTGAGCTTCAATCAATTAAAAAGGCAACTTCACTTACCCTTGGATGTAGTTCGTACCTCCAGGGATGGGGAAATCTGGATTGGGTCTAGCGTCGTACGCCATCATCTTGCTACAGAAAAAAGAAGCAATTACAAACACAAAGAAGAAATATAAAACGACGTGGACACATTCAAGAAAAACACAAGAGCTTCGAGAGGTGTACATACGTTTTTGAAATAAGACTACCACAAAAGTCTGCTACGTGGCTTTTTCTGGGGTTCGTTTCTTATTTTTACAAAAACAACGTGGGACTATACGACATACAAATCCAATGGAAGCCTTTGTCTCTCAAATTGCTATTCATTTAATTATCTACTTTTGTTTCTGTTTAGATTTTTATTAGAAATTATGTGTTTCAACGCTATTGTTTCCTATATAAGTTTAGATTATAGTCAATGTAATATGCTTTCTCTGGAAATACAAAACGAAAACTGACCAAAACTCACTCATCAGGGCCTTTATGACCTAACATGTTCAGGTTACGCTACATACTCAAATTTATCCGGACACTTTCAAAAATGAACATTTTCCCGAATTTCTTGAGAAATACCACATTACTGCTGTTCTAAAACTTTAGTAATTTATAAGGTACTCTTCAGCTGAAACTTCCCTCTAAAAATTCAGTCACAGGTGCACTTATTGGACTAACAACAACAACAAAAACAGGAAGCAAAAAAGGATTTTTGATCAACCTAAATAGTAAAAAGCTGGTACTTAGCAAATTGCTTTACTTGATAAGTACATATATTTTATGTATTTTTTTTTTAAAGTATCACTAATATTCACAAAGATATAAGCATTTCTTTCAAAATAACAGTTTCCTTTGCAAGCCGTTTCTTTAAAACAGGTAGAAGTTTGTGACTAATTTAATAAATTTTTCAAGAAAGTTGACTGCATACAAGGGAATCAGTACACTAAAATTTAAAATCAAAGTATTCAAAATTTGATAAAATAAGAACATTTGAAGGATTTGCTTTTTTTTCCTGCATTCAAAACCCGCATTTCACGTTTGTGTGGCAACTTATGAAAAAATTCCCGTTGAATATTAGAAAAATCTAAAAGTAACACTAAAAAATCACGAGCAAAGTGCTATTAATTTGCTGACAGCCTCTTTCCTTGCTTTTCCGGGAATCGTTGAAATACAGCTCATTAGATCATCCATACTTACTATTCAACTCTATTTTTTTTTATAAGTTGACACATATACTACGTTACAAAATTATGAAAGTTATAAATTGCTTTGTATTCGCATGAAAAGTGAAAAATTAACTCCTTTAAATGCAATATTTTGCAAAAATTTTCAATATTTTAAATATGAATTTCAGTATAATAACTGCCTTGCATGTTGTCGTTTCTGGAAGCTTGCCCAAGAAAAAGATCGGGTTCAGAGCCGTTCAAAACCTTTACTCTTACTTTAGAAATATAAATGTTTGCAGAACATAATGTTGAAAATGGTACCAATAATGCTTACAGGTGCTATTTGATACAAAATTATTTTTTTCTTAATTATTAATATTCAACACTGTATTTTTTACAATAACTGAATTTTTCATTTGGAAAGCTGTAAACAAATAAAAGGGGGTGTCCATAAATGATAAGAGGCATTGGGGGAGGAGGAGTAACAAGTAGTGTAAAATAACACATTTTTTGATGAGAATATGCTAATTAAAAATAATGTGGCATGTGACAAAGGGAGGAGAAGGGGTAAGGTGAAGTGTGACTGTTTGGGGCAAAAAAGGGGAAAGGGGTCTAAAATGTTGAAAAAATGTGTGATATCATTTATAGAAAACCCCAAATCAGCGTTATAAATTTTCAACAAACTATTTTCTTTAGCGAGATATGTAAATTTAAAATATTCATTTAAGATAAATAAAAACATTTAAAAAGAGCACTTGCATTAAAGAGGAAATCTGCAAACCAAGTACGCCAGAAAAACCCATCCCAGATACATCTATTGTTAACTGCAAATGAAGGATAGTAAGTGATTCCCTAGATTCGTCCTTGAGTGGCCTTTCGGCACCTACGTTGGGCGAACATGCAGACGAGGCGAACACAACCTTACATGGCTCTCTAGAAAGCGGGATAAAAGGAGCAGCATTCGTCAGTAATGGGTATAATTACGAATTTAGAAAGTTTAACAAAATGTCTCAGATTAAAATTTATAGTAGAAGAGAAAAGAAAATAAGAATGGATTTCCGTACAAAATTTCTCTCACAAGGCAAAGGCAATCAAATTGGTGTACCTTGTCGAAAAGAAACATCGCATTCAATATTGAAATCAATATGAAAATTTTTAATATTTGTTCGTATTGATAGTTAACTACAACATGTTTATAACTGCATCGCAAAGTTAAGTAAATGATTCTTACATACATTCGTTTTTTACACAAAAATAAGAATAATTAAATTAATTAACAGATTATATATATATATATATATATATATATATATATATATATATATATATATATATATATATATATGCCCTTCTTGTTTAGGAGAGCAGTCCAATGAGTACCCTTAACAATACACTAAGTTATTATGCAATGTTCAACCTATTAGTAGTTCCTAGACCTATTAGTAGTATGCAGTGTTCAACCTAATATGTTCAAACTATTAGTAGTGGTATTATTGGTAACATTTACTTATTGTCCATCTCTATAAAACTGTCTTTCTTGCTTAAGTTCCACGTATCGCAAGAATCACGCTCTTCATAAACGTTATTTTTTTACACCTGACAAATATTGTTCCAATAGCTTTTAACGGATAGTAAATGTGTGTCGCATATTTAATTTAAGAAACATTTGCATAAAAATTATTCAAAATATTGCATCAGTGTATTTGTTAAATACGAAGTGTTTAAATTCAAGTAACCTTTTTTTGTTCCTCCAGCAATTAAGATGTCTTATTGATCTTATTTCGCCCAAACCCGGACATTTTTCTATTACCTTTGTGTGATAGGTGTGATAGGATGCAGTTTACAACTGCATCATTTGAATGATATCTATCTACTTGGGGTCAAACATTGGCTTATAATTGTCCATCTGAGTAAAACTCTTTCTTGCTTACTTTCCACGTACCGCTAGAACTACACGCTCCAAAAATTTTATTTTTATATTCCCCCTGACAAAATCGTGTAGCTTTAAACGATTAACTAATGAGTGGAGCATAGTTAACTTGCGAAATGTTTGCATTTAATTTAGGATTCACTGTAATATACTAATGCATTTCGCAAATAGGAAAGATAATATTCAAGTAAGTTTTCTTGTTTCTCCTTTTAAGCAATCAAGATTTTCATTGATCTACGTTCACAAAAAAAAAAAAAAAAACCCTGAAATTTATCCCAAATTTGTATCGAAATCATTACCTTTGTGATCGGTGGATATCATTCAATTGATATAGTTCAAAATCAACCACATGGTCAAGCATTGGTAGCATACATTAGTGTCCATCTCTGTAAAACTGTCTTTCCTGCTTAAGCTCCAAGTACTGCAAGAATTACATTCTCTAAAAATATTATTTTTACACCTGACGAAACTTGTAGCCTTAAACTGATAATTAATGAGTGAAGAATAGTTAACTTGTGAAAGTTTTGCAATCAAATTACAATTTATGGAAATATACCAATGCATTTCATAAACGGGAAAGTTCAAATTCAAGTAACTTTCCTTGTTTGCTTTTTCAAGCAATCAAGATATCTTATTAATTTCCAATCTCCATCGCCCAAGCCCTGACGTTTACCTCAAATCCTCATATCTAATCTATTATCTTTGATCGGTAGATATCATTCAACTGATACAGTTCACAATTAACGACATGGTCAAACATTGGTAACATACATTAGTGTTCATCTCTGTAAAACTGTCTTTCCTGCTTACAGTCCAGGTACTGCAAGAATTACACGCTTCAAAAATATTAGACAAATTCGTGTAGTTTTAAACAAATAATTAATGAGTGAAGCATAGTTAACAAACGAATTTTTTTTTTCATTTCAATTACAATTCACAATACTATATCAGAGTATTTTAGAGTGTCGATGTATTTAATAACATCGGTGTTTTGCGTTCAATGTTTTTTTCCGAAGTCTATGTTTTATATTTAAATCAAAATTATCTTTAAAAATTATGAATCTGTTTAGAATTTGCAATTACGAGGAAAACTTCTTTATTAATTAATTATTGTGAGGTCTATCACATCGGGAAGAGCTTTATATTATTAATTGTCTAAAGAAGTAGACTAATATTACAGAAAAGTTGACATTTTCATAGCGCAATGTTACAAAAAAAAAATGGTCAATGTTTCTTACCTTTTTCAAAATATAAACTCATTTTTTTAATTAGTTTTCCTCTACGAAAACGAATTTTTATCACTGCACTCCGCTCTCAAAGGGTTGATTTAAAAAAACTATAATTTTACTTTAAGCATGTATTTAAGTATGCATTTCAAATCGTTGTAGTTGTTTATAATATTCGAATATAATTTGAGTTTCTAATATAAGTTGCACAATTCTTCCATGTACTACCAGTAAGTATACTAGAACAATAATGTATTAGGAATTATATTCCCTTTTATTTTCTTTCTTTTTATGTGTGTGTATGTTTAAATGCTATCAAATTTGAAAAAAAAAAAAAAAAAAAAAATGAAATTTATCTAACTAATTCGCATTAATTATGAAATAACTTACTTTCAGCTTTTGTACTAGTCAAGTGAAAATTCAAAAGACGTTACGACATTATTCCAATTAATTTGAATTGACGCTTAATTTTTTTTGTATTTTAAATAGGTAAATTTTTTGTCCCTTTGTTTTAAGTAATTTGGAATGTTAACAATTAAAAACTTAGGAACTGTTCAAATTGATGCTACTTTTGCTTTTCTCTTTTTTTTTCTTTGAGCAATCAAGATTGCTTGTTGCTCTTACCTCGCCCAAATCCTCACATTTTTCTTAACTCGCTATCTAATCTCTTTATTATCATTGTGATAAATTGATACTAGTCACACGAATTCTTCTTCATTACGTTAAATAACTTGCACAGAATAATCACAAAACCTAGCTTTTCAAGATGAAATTCATCGAAAAATCAGCACTATTATTTGACATTTTTTTTCAAATTCTGTCAAGAATTTTGAGAATTTTTAAAAATGAACCATCGGCCAAACGCTGGCACAAGAAAAAATGTTATACCTACTACGTACTTAGCTATTGTAGCAAAGGTAAATTTTCGTCTATAATATCTTTTCGACGTAAAACCACGAAGAAATTGCGATTGGTCAAAAAATTTGCGAAATGCAATATATGTATCAACATTTTTTAAAGAAATTACCTCAATTTGTTCTGCAGTATTTTAAAGAATTAGATTTTTGGTCGCCATTTTCTTAGACTTTGAACATTTAGATAAGAAAATTATAAAAACAGACAGTTTACGGCAACGTGGTATTTAGAGAGATTGGCAATAAATAATAGAGTTGGGAATTTCAATGGAACTTTTAATGGAATCTTTTGGGTCTGATGTGAATTCTTTCATGGTCAATTTATTTATTTGTCTGGCAGAAGATCTTGAAATTTAATGGAACTTAGAGTGTTCTTTTGTGGCCCAATTTATTTGTTTGGCAGAATTTTCATATTTAAATGGAACTTTTAGTATGAATAAAGAGTCAAAAATCTCTGAAATTCTCCCACGAACACGTAACCGTACCTCTGACAACTTTTAAAAGATTCTGATCCATTAGCACAGTTGGGAAATATTTAAAAATCATACCAATATTTTAAGTCATAAACAACCAACGTTCTCAGGGGGGAAAATAGGTATTTTATTAGGGGAATTGAGGTTGTTATGTCCTAAAAAATCCATATGTTTAAAAGTTTTTTTTTTTTTTTTAAGGAAAAAAAGGTCCTTGAAAACATTAAAAATAAAAGTAATAAAAAATAAACTGAAAAAGTTCATTTCAATTGAACTAAAACTTTGATCTAAGCAATATTTCTGAAGTTAATTTGCACAATTTAAATAAAAATTCGTATATTAAGAGATATTGAGATGTAATATTTATTAAAGTTAAAAATACTCGTTACAACATAAAATACATTAATGCTAGAATGCCACACTCTTGCTCAGTGACCTTTATTTACTTTTTATTATTATTATTTTTTTCTTATAAGCTATTTAGAATGAAGGAAATAATCTGAAAAGGTTCACTGAAACCTGGCTGCAAATCTTAATTGTGAAATCTTGAATTGGTTAGAAACAACTTCGACTTTTTTTTTCTTTTCTTTTTCAAAATTCGGTTTCATTAGGAATGATAATTCTGCTCTTTTTTCAATTATTTCAATTTGGGATTTTTCAAACGATAACTCTTCCGCTGTGCGGGTTAGTTAAGATGTCGAAGCAGTGTTGGAAAATGATTATCGCTTTCTCTCTTCGACTTTCAAACAATGGAACAAGGTCTCAAATTAAAGACCGAATTTCATCTTTAATAACAAAAATACCGTGATGTTCTGGAGTGCAGGTCTTCTGAGGAGAAACCGAGTGTCTTGTTGCTGCAGCACTAATATTACGGAGCACTACAGTAAACTACTGATTATCCGGAGATGCAGCTTATCCACAGTCTTTCACATTTCCAATACAAAAAATTCCTATCTCCACCAATATACGTTACCGGTGTATTCTGGCTGGATATGTTTTCAGTTAATCTGGTAGCACAATTTGCTAGCGTATGTGTGTTTCCATTTACGATAATGAATGACCCCTTTTTAGCGTTTCAACATACTGTTGTCGGTGATAATTATAACTTAAATGTACGCGAGTGTTCTCGATTTCTTTTGAGTAACTGCATGCAATAGTATCGCTCACCTATTTTGCGAATCGTACGTGAATTTTGCTCTATTCATGAGGTTACTGTGTTATCCATATCTGCCGGCATTAACAGGGAGTTTGCTGTGCCCTCAACCCTCTTTTGTCAACTCACACCCTTCTTTTGTCACAAAGTGTCACCATTTCCAAATGTCCCCGCAATATTTAAAAACTATATTCTTCCCAGCAAAACACCGTGGAAATCCACTACTTTTTGCTAATTTTCCCTCCCTCTTGTACACAAAACTCAAACAATTTAATGACCGCCCCCTCACCTCATCAAAGGGTGACATACATTTGTGGACACCTCTATCTGCTGCATATCAGTTTTCTTAATATGTAGTTCCAATGACTTTTTAAGTCGATCGGTCAAAAAATACTGCTGGGGACGCCAGCCAAGAGCCTAGTAGCAGGTCTTTATCACTTTGCATTGCGTGCTCCTCCCCCAGCCCCCCCCACACTCACAAAAACCGACCGCCCATAGTTTCCGAACTAGGATGA
>JAXGGA010004337.1:0-89548 GCA_038373865.1 Uloborus plumipes
ATCTTCAGTCAATTTAGGTTGCCGACCGTTGCTAGGGGAAGGGGCACATTTGAACAGCTTCTTTATTTTTAAAAACATATTTTTCCGACTTCTCAGGGCGAAAATATCCCCCTTGATACACTGTCACCTGCGGAACAAGCAGACTCAATAATTTCACCAACATTTTGCTATAGATCCTAGTATAATAACTAAAAATTTACAATATTTTTTTTAATTCTAAACATTTGACGCAAAGATACTCCTCTTACAGTTATATATTGTTACAAATCTTGTAAATAGTTGTGGTTTTTCCTGCCTTGCTTTATTTTCATTAGTTTTGGTTTTATCTGGCGACATGTTGCAAATGTATCTGAAGATATCACTTTTATCATCTGTATACCCGCCCTGAAACACTTTGTAGTTTTTACACTTGCCCTAACTTTGATAAGCATGAAGACATTTTTCGCTCGGAGTTTTTTTTCTTTTTTTATTTGCTGGAACTTTCTCAATGGATTATTTCAAGTTATGAATAAACAGAATACTCCAGATTTTACTAGAATGTTGTCGGGAATTCGTTTCGTGTATAAATAGCTGGCCTTGAACACAAGTGAGCAGTTCTTTTCAGATTTTGATTTCTGAGAGTGCTCGTTTTTATTCGCTTTGGGCGAATGTTGTTTTTGCTTTTGTAATTTCTTAATTACTGTTCACGTTAGATACGTGGTGCTGAGTTACTGTTGAGAGTACAGTGTACTGTTTGCTGCCTAATTGCTGGATGTTTAGCAATTGTTTCCTGCTCTTATTGTAAATAGTGTACATACTTGTAAATAAATTTATAGTTACTTCCTCAAGATTGGAATGCTCATTTGAAGAAAGTTGAATATGCTACGGACTCGTTACAATATATTTTTTAATAAAATATTTTTGTTAAATAAAAGTTAGTTTATTTTCATCCGTCAAGTGCCGGACATCCAAAGTCAGTCTCGTGTAATGTGCTGTATGAATGAGTTAATATTTTTGCTTTATTAATAGAGCACTGAAAAAACAAACAGATTTCGAAATCTAAAGTTCCAATGCAAATGAAACATCTCATTTCTTGAGAAATAATTGTTTATTCCGCTGAAAAAAAAAATATGTTAGTGCTATTCCACAAAAAAGTTGCCGTTTTGTCCTACACGTGACGGTTCATGTACTTCAGTAAAAAGTAAGAGGTGCCGGCTACACTGTAAAAAAAAAATCCGGAAACGTTTCTGAGTATGTCGGGCAGCTGCGGTTCATGTTATTTTCAGAAACGTTTCTGAGTATGTCGGGCAGCTGCGGTTCATGTTATTTTCAGAAACGTTTCTGAGTATGTCGGAATCCTCTTTCCGTTATTTTCAGAACCGTTTCTGAGTATGTCGGTATGCCAGTAATATGTACATTCAATAGTTTTCTCTGTAATGATTTATTGTTTTTGAGTAAATTGCTATTAAAAAACTAAAAATTATAAAAATATAGACCAAATTAAGTGTTTTTAATCTTTTTCTCTTTCTCTGTACAAATTTATGTGCATAATTACTATATACTTAAAGTTTCAGCAGATCTGATCTACTTGATAGACGCATTTTACTATGAGAAAAAAGAATTAAAATGAGCTATAAAAAATAAATAAAAAATATTTTTTTGAAAACTAGAAGAGACCAGACGCTTTTTTATTTTTTACGTTATTCTACACATCTGTAGGTTCCATAATCCATAAAAGTTATTTTTTTCTATAGTGTTGCTGTTTTGAGTTAAATGCGATAAAAAAAAAAAAAATTTGAAAATTTGAAAAATATCAGTCTTTTTCTCGCTAAAGCAATGAAATATTAAACAATTTCATACCACATATTCTCTTCATAGTATAAATTTTCAATGTATTAAAAAAAAATCTTTTGTTTTCTTTTTGGGGAATAACGCATAGTTTAAAGTTCAGCGAAAATAGACTAAACACCATACTTTGTGGCCCCTTAACTAAAGAAAGTAACTGCCCCCTAACCTAAATAACTATGGGTTCCTTACAACCGGATAATGTACAATCAATAAATGTAAACATAACCTTGAGATGATGTTTTTGCAAAAAACTACAGCTTACTGAAACACCTCTTTCATTCGTTTCACCAAAAAATCGCTGCAAAACCTCAAATTTTGGGAATTTTTACCGAGCGAAAAAAAATTTTTGAGCGGCAAAAAACTTCAGAATGTTCACTTTTCGTTTCTTTCATAAATAAAACTAGCTGTCGTGGCCGTCACGAAACTTTCTTCTATATTTATCTCATGAATTCCAGTTACAAAATAAAATACGTACTCGCCCGAATAATTGGAGACAGCTCCAATTCCCCAATTATCGTAATAACCCTGCAAATGCAGAATCAATGAGGGAAATTGGAAATCATTGCAAAAGCCTTGTTTAGATTAATTGCAAACATTTTATTTGTTAGTAAAAAGAAACTGGCAGCAGTTAAAAATTTCAAATCATTGAAAGTTTTCAGCTGTTTTGATAATTAAATAGCGTGAAAGCGATTTTTTAATGAATTAATTTTTCGCATTGTTGACTAAGCGCAAAAATCACCCCACCCTCCCCCCGGGGAGATTGGCGCCAAAATTTAATCGATGCTTGCTTCCATATTGGGTTAGTGTTATTCCAAATTTCATTCAAATCTCAGCAATATTTCTCGAGATACAGTAGGTGCAATGACAAAATAAGCACTTTTGATTGCTCCACCCCCCTTTGAGATATTGACACACAAATTGAATCAGCACTTGTACTCAATAGGGTCTACCTATGGACCCATTTTCGTTCGATTCCGCCTGTTACTTCCTGAGATATAGCAATCACCTCCGCGCAGAACACGTGCGATTGCTCCACCCCCCTTTGAGATATTGACACACAAATTGAATCAGCACCTGTACTCTATAGGGTCTACCTATGGACCAATTTTCGTTTGATTCCGCCAGTTACTTCTTGAGATATAGCAGTCACCCTCGTGCAGAACACGTGCGATTGCTCCACCCCCCTTCGAGATATTGACAAACAAATTGAATCAGCACCTGTACTCAGTAGGGTCTACCTATGGACCAATTTTCGTTTGATTCCGCCGGTTACTTCCTGAGATATAGCAATCACCCCCGCGCAGAACACGTGCGATTGCTCCACCCCCCTTGGAGGAATTCGCTAAAAAAAGTCAGGTGCACCAGTTCACATGGTGGTACATATGTGCAAAAATTTTTGTTCGATTTCATTCAGTAGTTTTTGCTCTAGCGCGGCCACAAAAACTGGTCACACACATACAGACTCACACAGACACACACACAGACACACAGACAGACAGACATTTTCCAAAAATGGTCGAAATGGACTCAGAGCACCTCAAAACGTGCAAATCCGTCAAAATTCGACATTCGAAAATTTTCACGAAACCAATACTTTCTTCTATATATTAGATATAGAAGAAAGTAAAAATGAGGAAAATCAAAAAATGTCACTGTCACACCTTGAATTCAAAATAATGGCTTTTGAAGAGTAGAGCTTCTGAGAAACATGATTGCCAAAGCAAGCATAAAGTAACTATGTTTACCTAAATTACAGATTAGTTCGATGCTATGACGACGGCAGACAGTGGCGTATATATGTAAAAATTTTGGAGGGGTCCGATATGACCCCCCCCCCTCCCCCCACACACCACTGGGACACCAGTTTAAAATACGGCCGATTCTCTGTAAACTAGTCATCTTTCACACAAAATCTGTCCGGGCCTGGTTTTTTGAAATGTTCGTATAATTATAATACTATTGCCCAGAAAATGAATCTATTACTTTAGTTTGAAAGAGGGCCAATTGAAATTTGTGTTTTTCTGGTAAATCATGATAGGGGGAAAAAGTCCCCTGCATTGTATAACTAGGCAGGTGACTGTTTTTGCTCTTTGTTGCGTAATAGCTGCAAAACTATTGAAACATAATTAGTTACGAGACTACCTATAAATTGAGGCACAAATCGTGGACATAATAACTAATATGTTTCATGGTTAAACTCATTGATATATTAGTAAAATCACTTCCCAGAGAACTGTTTTCGCAACGACCCTGATTCATATTTTCATCACAAATGTGGCTCTCAAACTAAACAAAAAGGCGTTTCAACACCGTTCTCCGTTCTCAGCGATTTCGGCAAATTCTCACTGATTACTTTAAACTTCATGCCAAAAAGAATTTGCAAAAGTTATAGATTTTTCGTATTACAGCTTTGAATTTGGTGCAAGGGACTGTTTGAAAAAACTCCGGACAGAATTTACATGGCAATTTTAAGTTTTAGACCTTATTTCATAAAAAAGATATAGTTGATTATTCTATTTTTAGATATTAATTGCCAAATATATAGTGTTAATAGGTTTTTTGAAATATTGCCTTTAAGTGTTAAACTATTGGATTGGGACAGCCAGGGGACTGTGTTTTTGGTGCTTAGATAATTTCTAGGAAAAAAAATTAAATTGTTACCGCTCCAAATACAATTGGGCTACAAAGTATTAATGCTTTACTTGTATTAAGAGCGATAATTACTTTATTACACTTTATTATTTTTAAAATACTCGGTCCGGACAGCCAATTACGAGTTTACAGAGACTCGCCCATATACAGTTATTGAACGACTGTAGTGCCAGATCTTCAATTTTTCGGAGGTGGGTCAATATTTTCGCGAAGATAAAGGGGAACTGGGAGGTTTGAGCTATATTTGGAACTTATTTTTCAAAATTGAAATAAATTTAAGGCTGTCTTTGATGACGTTAGTGGCTATCGGGGCGTTTTTAGGCGTGTGTGATCTCTACACCTGAAATTCTCCAAAATTGAAGTTGTAAAAATGCAGTTTTTAGTTATCTTTGAGGACATTGGAGAGGAGCTTGGGAATCGAGTGTTCTCACTTATAAATTTTCCATAATTGAAGGTCTATAAAAGTCCAATTTAAGGATCTCTTTGATCTCGTCAAGGGAGCCCCTTTAGCTTCCGTGCTTGGAGCCACGCTTGAATTTGTTTCCACTCGGAACACTGATTCTGAATTTTTGCCTTAAATCTGGCACTGAGAAGCATCTATTTTTTCATTTCGCCGCTGGTGAAAATATAAAAAGTAACTGCCCCTCTAGCTTGGCAATCCTGACTGCTCTCTTCTCTCGTAGGGGTTTTCTTCAGCTTAAAGCTGGGAAAAATTATTTATGAACAAAGGCCAACCGAGTTATGTTTCATTTCAAACTTTTTTTCTTGATTTTGAGAATGTCCCGGGCCCCTTCGGCCCAAACCTTATATGCCCATGCCCTTGACGGCAGACTAGCTACAATAGTTTATTTTGTGCCATTAGTTTCGAAAATTTAATTCATTCTCCTTACGCTAGTGTTAGCACTATTAGTTTAAAACTTCAAATCCAGCAATTTTTTCCCCTGCACCCCACTTCTTTAGAAGCATAAAAATATAGTTTGCGCAATTCCTCCACGACTCTATTTTGGTATGCTTAAAAGTTTTTGAAAACCATCACACGAAATGTACACAAGTGAAGTAATACTGTAATCTACATTATCCGCTGCGCTCACCCAAGTAGTTGGTTGTATCAAAGGTGCTGACAGGTTCAAACGATTAAGAAGCTCTCCAATAGTTTTAACTAATATTTATGTGTTGGAACATCAGAATAACTGAAAAAAAAATCCTTTGTAAGAAAATGCTCTCTTTAGTCTAAACTCGGAAATTGTGAAAAAGTGCAAAACAGCGTAAAAATGAAGGGTGTTTGAGCAACATCTTCCATTAAGAGTACAATGATGAAAATTTAGGAGAGTGACCTTATGTATAAGTGTAAAAAGAAATAGAGTGAGCCTTGATCTGTAGCGATTTTTTTTTTTTTTCAAGTTACAAAAGTTTCTCTTCATTGTATGAAATAGGACTAAAAGCGATCATTTTAGACATGTGGTCAACTTACAAGGGTGGTTAACTATACAGGTTCTACTGTAACTCTGAAATTAGCAAAAATCTATTACTTTTAGCTTTTCAAAAACAGTAAAGGACAATATTAAAATTTCTTGAAGTCGTCCGATGTCTTTCTACGCTATAAAGATGTTTCGATTATCTTTTACATTCTATCATTCCCATCTCTCTCTTTTCTACTCCTTTAATACATTATTTAATGTTACGGAATTATTTTTAATGCATAAAACGTTATTTTATAATTAATTTTTCAACACTCACATGCGATTCCTTATCCTCATTATAACTATTTTTAAGTTTTATCGTTTGAAAACTGCTTCCATATGATTTGTGTGTTAATTGTACCTCAACTTATATTTAGTAGTAATGATTTCTTGTAATAATTATAGCCAGGGCCTGACAAAGTAAAAGTGGGGCCAAATGCCCACAGTAATTTGGAGGCCCCCTGAGGAATCTATAGCAGAATGCAGAGGGCGATTTACAGGTTTGGGAGCCTGTAACAGGGGGATTTAAAACTTTTTGGCGATTGATTCATTTTTTTTCGTATTGCGTTAGCTGGTAAAATATTGATTTAAATCTAATCGGGACTTTTAGACACGCTTCACTTTGACTTGATAAAACTTTTATTCTTAGACCGGGCAGAGCCGGGGCACGCAGGTAGTTTGCTCTAAAAATGCCATTTAAGACGATCTTCGATTATAAAAGGGAATTGGAGGTCTGGTATGCGGGGCTGGAGGAATTTTTAGAAAAACGAAATCTAAAATCCGTGTTTTTGACGTTGGAAAGAATAAGTGATAATTTTTTTGACCCTAAGTGACAATTTTTTGAAACTTAGTCTCTAAAAATGCAATTTTTAGCAACCTTAGATGACTTTATTTCATTCAGAAAATTCCCCCTAGAAAATTTTCGTAATTGCGGCACTAAAAATGATATTTTGTTCAATATTTGATAATTTTAAGAGGAATTCGAGGGCGCTTCCCTAGAAAATTTTCCAAATTGTTGTAGTCCTGAAAACGCAAATAAAGGCTCATCTTTCATGACGTCAAGGAAAGAGATGCGGCCTCTCTGACCGTATCCAGGAAAATTAACAAAATATAAGCCGTAAATACGCAATTGTAGGCCATCATTGATGACATTAAGGGGAGGGATGGGATTCAAGAATTCTCCATTTGAACTGTTTCGAAACAAAAGTCATGAAAATGTAAATGAGGGCCATTGTTGATGTTGATGACGTTGGATAATGGAATGTGGTCTGTAAAAATATTGAAATTGTAAACCACAATTTTAGGAAGTTTTTGATGACTTTAGAGATTAGAAAAAGGGATATGTTTAGGACTTTTGCTCAGAATTTTTCGAAATTGAAGTGCTAATAGTAATCTATCCCCGAGGACAACTAGGAGAGAGATTGGGTTTTGGACTCACCCCCCCCCCTAATCCAGGAAATGTTTGGAACTTGAAGTTTTGAAAAATAACACTCGATATCCGTGTTTTTTTCGTAGAAACTTGATGTGAAAGCTTGACAGAAGATGGACAAGGGAGGCAATTTCAAGATTTGCGCCAGTTTAGAAAAAGAAATTGCCAATCCAGCACTGGCCCTTATATGAATTTTTCGAGAAAGATCCCTCTCATCAGTCACAGGGTTCTCTTCCTCGTGAAATGTGCTGGCAACAAAGCGCCGAGTTTCTGCTTTGATTCCAGTTATCAACTCTCTCCCGTGTGATAGGGAGATAGGGGAGATCTCGGTCAAAAACCCTTTTCTCCCCCCCCCCCCCAACTGGATCGAAACGAGTTTTCCTATGGCGCGTCAGCAGAACAGGTCACGTGAGCTCGACGAAGTGGTGAATGCGGGCAGGGCTCCGGCTCGAGCCAAAGAAAGCGAGCACGTTGTGTGCATTGGTATAGGAACCGCTAGAAAAGTCAGTTGGTAATAAGTTCTCTTCGATCGGAGTCGCCGAAGCCACCAGAGAAATAATCCCCCACCATAAAAAGACTCAACAACGCTTCAGGCTCAGTTCTCAGAATATATATTAAAGAACTATATCCGGCGCGTAGAGAAAACTGCGCAAAGGGAAGCTAGTTTAAATCGCGTATTCGGCGCGAAACCTTTCCTCCGCCATCTTGAGTTAATGGCAAGTTTTAAGAGGAATCAGCAGTTTAATTTCTGAACAAACCGCTCATTTCGATAATTTCATGCAGAACAGATTATCCCGGCACGTATCATAATCCCGGTAAGTTGCTTTCGTTCGTTCTTCTTTTATTTCGCAATCCGCACTGAGCTGCCAATTACGTCGTCCTATGTGCTTCTGATGACATCTATAGGTACGCGCAGATACTAGAAGCTTAGATCATAGTATTTTAACTGGAATCATTCAGATGATTTGCGAGCTCAGTCCATTATTAATGGGCTCATTTTTCTCTCCCCCCCCCACCATCTTTATTTTTTACACTCTTGTTGATTTATGCCATTCTTTTATTCTCAGATTATGTAGATGTTATTTTTTTTGTGTATGTGATTAATAATTTGATTAAGAAATATTATCTGTTGAAATATATAGTAGGCTTAATAATTTTTCGGCTTTGCATTTTTAAATTGCAAAATGAATTGAGTTCGTTCCTTTTTTAATGTCATTTTAGAAAACTGATAAAAATATTGTGCAAATGAAATGAAATTAGATACGTGAATTATTGTACGATTGGTTTCAGGAGTGACTCTTGTATATATATATTTTTTAGACGGAAAAACCGTAATTGGTTATTTTTTTTCGACTTAACTAGTAAATAAAAGGAAACATTTGTGTCTTTTTCTGATTCATGGACAACTTAACGTGCTATTGTTTGGGTTTTTATCCTTTGCAATAGTTGAATTTATTGTTATCATCTATATATCTGTTAAATATTATATATCTGTTAAAGTAATTATGTCTAGTGCTTTTTTATTGACCATTTTTATGAAATAATGGTTAATAAAGTAACCGAATAGGGAATAGCAAAATTTTTTCAACTTGAAAAGATAATTTTGTTTCGTAAGTTCCCGGAAATTCAAAATTAGTAAATAAAATTATCTGGTCTTAAAAGTTAGAGGGGAAGTTAGTTTGTTGGACCGGTCTAAACAGATGATACTATTAATGTTTTTATTTTTATGTACATGGGGGCCAATAAGGGAGAGCCAGAAGAGCGATCGACCCCCTCTAGACATTAGTACTGTCAATTTGATAAAGTTTTAGTAAGATTAAATAAAGTTAAATATAAAAATATCATTCAAAACATTCAAGTCATTAATGAATGACCGTTATTAAAACCTTCCATATTGCCATGCCAGGGAAACCCGAAGAAATGTCAAAGAGAATACAGGAAATTGAAAAATCAATGTAAAAAAGTAAATATAACAATGAAGAAAGGGAGTCCATCAAATTTTGAAAATTTCTTCAGAGACTTGAAAGGTGCAGGGAATTGAACTTTTTTTGTTATTAAAGTTGCAATAGTCACTGCCAAAAATTAAACTATCAAAAAGATAAAACTACATACAGAAAATAATAACTAAAATTGAGTACAAAATGGTAATTTTACTTTATTTGTTCAGATAGTATTTATAAAAATGTCTCTCATTAACGCAAAAGAACGAAGATATATATTACCTTGAGTGTATTTCCCTGCAAAAAAAAAAAAAAAAAGAAATCTGTTCAAATATATACAATGTTTTTGTGTTTTATTGAATTAGCAGCATTACTTCGATACACTATAGATGGAGACAGGGCACGTTCGTCCGTTTTTCCAATTTTTATTTTTTATTTCATCAGAGCATTTAATAAACAGTTTGAATTTCTACAGTAAGTTCCATCAGTCAGTTCTCATCATCCTACATTTTTTTTGAAAATGTTCAATTTATTGACTTTTTTATATTAATTTTTAACAATCTCTTAAAGTGGACCAATGTGCCCGGTGGGCACATCGAACCGGATTACACAAACAACTTTTATTTTATAATTTTAGTGTTAAGTAGTGTTCAATGTTGATATACTAATTTTATTTTGTGTGGATAATGAATAAATTAAAGTTTGAAGATCAATATAACCTATTTAATTGATTTTAATGGATAAATTGTTTCATTAAAAATTGCAATTAGTAGTCACAAATTTGTGCACAACTGTCGTCATTTCGAATTTTTCCAGGGGAGGGGGGGGGGGGGGCAAAGGGTGTATACACTATGTTAAGTTTACCAAAAAATATAAAAACCACGCCTACTTATTTGTAAATACGGTATAACTTTGATATATGCCCCAAAAATTATGCGCCAAATCTGGCACTCCCTACGGGCTTTGTAGGGTTGCTGTTTCTTGTTTTAGTTTTTTTATTTAACAGGCTTTTTAAGGTTGCTGTTTCTTATTTTGGTTTTGTTTTATTGTGTTGTTATTTTTTATGTTTTTATTATCTGTATTTAGCAGCGAGAATCCATCTTGGCGAGAGTTATTTTGCTTGGCGACAAAAAAAAGTCGCCAAATTTTCGATTTGTGGCATATATCAAAGTAGTTTGTCAATTTTATTGTATTTTTTGTAAATTAATTTTGTTGATTTGTAAATTATCATTGTTTATATTTTGTAAATACATTGTTCCCAAAGCAGGGTAGGGTAGGGGGTAGACCCCCCTGAAATGACGGGCCTGGTTCACAACTGTTTTTTTAAAGATCTAAAGGAAACTTACTTTATATTCATGAGAAAATTAATGCAGATTAAAGTTATCAAACGAAGTGTTGAATTAGGACAGGGAATAAAAGTCTGCTAATTTCAAATTTAAATTTCTCAAAAAACATATAATGAACTTTTTTGAAAAAATTCTCAAAATTTCTTGTGTATTTTATCTATGTTTGTACAAATTTTTAGATTGGGATCTCAATGGGATCATATTTTTTTGAATTTTTGAATAAAACTGTATAGGAAAAAAATGATATTTTTTAGATTCTTTTTATTTAAATACTAAGTTCTCTTGCTTGTGATAATCTAAAAAGTAGCAAACAAACATGAATATGTTTAAAGTGGGCTGGCATGAGCTTATAGATTTGTCAGGTTCACTCCCCTCTCCCCTTCCTCCCCAGCACAACTACTCTTTTTAAATTCAAAACTGTTTAAAATGTTTAAAAAAAAAACAAAAACTCTTTGATACAAAATAAATAGTAAACTTATTTAAAGTTGGTAAATGAGTTTCCTTATAACTAGATGAAGTATCCCCCTCCCCACCCAAATATACCATTCACACTATACTAATATGACGTTCAACTTGGGATTGAATTGAGGATTATTTTCACCCTAGGTATATATATTGTTTTTCAGACGAAGTGTTTCTTTTCGATCCGAACTTCAAAGTGTACTTCCATTCAATATCTGAAATTTAACTTTATGATTCATTTCATCTTCTACCCCAGCAGCAATCTTCAATTTGGAAGGGAGGAAATAAATGGGTCGCCCCAAGATCATAGCAAGCAGCAAAATAGCACTGTTTCTCCTTGTTCTCATCGTTTTTTCTATTCTTTTTGCACAAAACTGAAAATAAATCAAAATATCAGATCATATGTCTGTGTCCAGATAACTATATTTCCACATTATCTAGTGTGCAGCTGTTATTTAATTTTTTAATTGTTTGTGTTCTTTTTCGTTTTGTTGTAAAGGAAAGTAATGCAGCAAGATATATCTATATTCATATATTAAACAAACACTGCTTTTTTGATCACAACCTCTCATGTTGTTTAACTTCTTTACAGATTGCTCTCCCCCCTTACCCTACCTTCCCACTCCAAACTTTTATTTTTTTTATCAACTCGCCTAACCCCATTTCAAAGCCTTAGTCTCTACTGATGTCTGGTAGTGTTTCAGTTTGTTCTGTTTGTTACTCTTTCCTATTAGCTCATGAGCTTTGTCCAATAAGAGAAAGGAAAGGCAGTGATGGGGACTGACATATAACGTGATACTTTGATTTCTTTTCAGTTTTGTGTGAAAATAATGGGAAAACATTATGAGAACAAGGGGAAACAGTGCTATTTTGCTGTTTGCTATGATCTTGGGGCGACCCATTTATTTCCTCCCTTCAAAATTGAAGATTGGTGCTGGGGGAGGGGATGAAATGAATCATAAGTTTAAATTCAGATATTGAATGGAAGTACACTTTGTGAAGGTCGGATTGAAAAAGAAACACTTCGTCTGAAAAACAATATATACCTAGGGGGAAAATAATCCTCAAATCAATCCCCAGGTGAGACGTCATATTAGTATAGCGTTAATGGTATATTTGGGTGGGGGAAGGGTTGTACTTTGCCTTGTTATAAGGAAGCCCATTTACCAACTTTAAATAAGTTTACTGTTAATTTTGTATGAAAGAGGTTTTTTTTTAGCATTTTAAACAGTTTGGGGGAAAAAATGGTTGGGTCGGGAAGGAAGGGACGGGAGATGACCAATCTACAAGTTAATGCTAGTTCACTTACCTAGAGTAGAAATAATAGTAAATTCAATCCCCAGGTTAGACGTCATAATAGTACAGCGTTAATGGTATATTTGGGTGGAGGAGGGGATACTTCGTCTAGTTATAAGGAAACCCATTTACCAACTTTAAATAAGTTTACTATTCATTTTGTATCAAAGAGTTTTTTTTAAACATTTTGAACAGTTTTGAATTAAAAAAGAGTGGTTGTGCGGGGAGGAAGGGGTGAGGGGGTGAACCTGACAAATCTATAAGCTCATGCCAGCTCACTTTAAACATATTCATGTTTGTTTACTACTTTTTAGACCATCACAAGCAAGATAACTTAGTATTTAAATAAATAGAATCTAAAAAATATCATTTTTTTTCCTGTACAGTTTTATTTAAAAATTCAAAAAAATATGATCCCATTGAGATCCCAATCTAAAACTTTGTACAAACATAGATAAAATACACAAGAATTTTTGAGAATTTTTTGAAAAAAAATCATTATATGGTTTTCGAGAAATTTAAATTTGAAATTTAAATTTCATTTTTTGAAAAAGAAAATTTTTATCAAATTAGTCATGTTGCATATCAGATTAAGCGGCAACTAACGAACTTTAAAATGCCATTTACCAAATCGTTCTATCTATATTTGATGCCGAGTTATGGTCCCTTTTATGTTCCTTTATCCCCAAGTTCAGTCTCATAAATGAAAAAATAATAGAGATAAAAATCTAAAAATTGAGACTTTTGATTACCTCAAGGGTACAATTGATGCGCCAAATTTGAAAGAAATACAAAAATGTAAGGTAAAAAACGTTGGATCACTTGACATGGAATGACCCAGCAGACACTTTCCGAGTGATCGCTTTGATGCGAGTATTGAGAATTACAGTAAAATCTCCTAATAACGGAACCGGAAATTTTGTCAGTTATTAGGAAGTGTTCGCTATTAGGGAGGATTCTGCTATTTCAGATTTCACCTATTGGTTTAATGCAGAATTATAATATTGGATATATACCATTGCCATCTTGCACTACGATACTGATAATTTGTGTATTATTTTCTACAGTGGTTCTCAACGGGGGCGGTACAGCCCCCTGTGGGCGGTGGGAAGATGCTGAGGGGCGGTGAACAGGTTTTGGGCAGTAGGGGGTCGGTGGATATATTTTGGGCGATAGGTGGGCGGTGGGAAAATTTGGAGTCCGAGGACAATAAATGTATTAGAATTTAATTTAAATTTTAAAAATCAAAATTAAATGTTGTATTAAATTACGAATTCAACTTGAATTATTTGTGCCAATCATCAAACCCAGATAATATAGACGAACTCGCGAACGCAGTTCGCAGAAAACTTTCGAAGTTTGCAGAAAATTTTTGCATTTTGTTAAAAAAGTTATAAATTTAGGAAGTTTTCTATCTGAAATATGCCTTGATTTTGTTCATTGTAGGGCAGTAGCTTGTTACATACGAAACTGACACATTCATTAATCTAAAGAAATTATTTAAGTTTGCAGACAGTTTTACATTTTATCTAAGTCTGCCAATCATAAATTAACTTATGCTCTCTGAAATCTCTAAGCTTATCTCCTTACGTTTTCCTAAGGTGCCTGTTTTGCTTTTAAAATAGTAATTTTTTTTTTTTGCTTATCTTTAATTTACTTTTCTCTCTCTCTTTTTTGTAGCAATTTGGCTTTTTAATGATTTTTGCATCCGACAACCTTGAGAGAGAATGCTACCTAACGAAGAAATGCTACAATTAATCATAGTTGCAATCAGGGCTGCACATTTTGGCTAATATTAACCAATTTGGCTAATCTCGATCACACATAGCTATATGAAATTCAAAAGCATTAGCCACATCATCGTTTGATTATTTTTTAACCGAATTGTTGATTGATTCTTTCTACTATACAATGTTATTTCGAATATAACTTTATATAATTTTTTAGTAATGCATTTATATTTTACTTAGTAATTATTATGCATGTAAAAAATACTGTCCTTCATCTGTAGGTGAAAATGGTTCAATTAAGTTCTCAAGTTTTAGTCGCCTACTTTGATTGTTGCTAAACGAAACTGGTTTTCAGAGTGAACAATTCCTGGATTAGAATACCAGATTTGAATGTTTATTGCCAAAATTTAATGGGGGGATTCAAAATATTGCGAAACAAATTCACAGTTGCATTCAAGTGTTTCCCACAAGTAGCGTTTTAGGCAGAACATTAAATGTCATCGATTTTGTTCTTTGTTTTTTTTTTTACTTTTGTAATTTTCTTTCACCATTTTCTCTTGAGTTAGTTTAGTACCTATGGGAAAGTAAGTCTCCCCCAAACATGTTCAAAATATCTCGATGGGCGCTGGTATTTGTGCAACTTGGTTATTTTCCCTTGTTTGGTTGTTTTCCTAAATTTTTACCGTTCAACCGTATTACAATGCTTAAAGTGCCCGCCCAGTTTGACTGTTTGGTTTGACCTCAGTATTTTCGCTTTGGCTTTTGCTCATTTCATTCATTTACTTTCATGGTTTATTTTTAATGAAATCTCCTTTGATGATGCTCACGTTTAGTGCAGACATCTTCAATCTTTCCACAAAGACTTCTCTAAGCGCTTTGAGGATATTTTTTCGCTGAACCGTTCCTCAATGGGTCATTTTAAACGCCGGTTTCTAGAATGTTAACAATATTGCAGGATTTTGGCTGCAAGGAAAGATTAGTAGCCTTTATCCTGTACTGTGGGCTATTGTCAATTTTTTTTAATTACCTTCCCCTCTTCCTACCTCGTCAAACGAGGATTCAGTGTTGTCACCGACCTAGTTAAAAAAAAGAGAAATCAACTCCAAATCGCCCCAAGAGGGAGGACTTGCGCAGTCACCTTACAAAAAATATTAAGCAGACTGAGGAAACTGGCTTTGAACCACCAAGCATAATATACACCATAGCACTAACATATATTTCCGAGTGTTCCTTTCATATTTTGAATGACAAAGAAAATGCTTTGCGTGTTTATTTTTATTTCATCGCATTGTTTCCTTCATATTTTGAGTGAAAATTTCTTTTTGCTTGTTTGTTTTTATTCTATTTCATTTTATTTTGCTATTCTCTTGAAAGTAGAATATTTTTTAAGCCTAGATTTTTTTTATTTCTAAATTCGTCAATTTAATTCTATATATAATAATTTCTACCGATTAAAAATAGATGTTTAACAGTTTTGTAAAATTCTGGAAAAAAATTATTTTATGCTTTTTACCTCTTTTCGCAAAAACTCTCACTTTTCACATAAAGTGGGGCGTTGGAAAATTTTTCACTCCTAAAGGGGGCGTTAACCGGGAAAAGGTTAAGAACCACTGGTACAAGCTTTTTTTTTTTTGTTGTAAAGATCTCGGCGAGTACAGCTCATTCCCACATTGGGTTTTTCAGATTGAACAATTTTTGGTGCAACTTTGAACCGTTCAAACAACCTGTCCCGCGATATTAACTTTTTAGTGAACAGTCCGATTTGAACAAACTTTTTTTTGTTCGAAAGATCTTATCAAGGTTACTTCGATCCTGTATTTAAATTTCCGATTTAAACAATTTTTCGTTAAACATTGAACCGTTCAAACAAGCTGTCACCCCTAATATTTAGTGAACAGACCTATTTAAACAAATTTTTTTTGTTCGAAAGATCTCGGCAAGGATACTTCATTGCCGTACTTAAATTTTCAATTTGAAAAATTTTTCGTTCAATTTTGAACCGTTCAAACAACCTTTCCCCGCCTAATAACTTTTAAGCGAACAGTCGGAATTTAATAAACTTTTTTTTGTTCGAAAGACCTCGGTCAGGATACCTCATTCCCATATTTCGCTTTTTGATTTGAACCATTTTTCGTTCAATATTGAACTGTTCAGAAAAAGACTAAACATTGCACCTACGGGGAAATTTAAGTTTAATGTACCGTAACTTAAAGGCGGATTTCCTTCAAACTAACTTTGTTAGAAAATGGTTTTGATAAATAATGTATGTAAAGTACTTTGCTGAATAAGCTGCAGTGAGAACTCTGCTTCCGACTCCTTGACTCTGACTCCGACTCCGTAAGCATGGCAGAAATGCAGGCTCAAGAAAAAAAAAAGACCCACGCCTACCATTATAATTTTAGAGCTTTCGACTTCGACTGACGAATCTAATTTTTTAAAACAGACTTCGACACCGAATCTTCGACTCCAACTCCGCCCCTATGGTAAAAATACAGGCTCGGAAAAAAAGACAGTCCTACTATCAGAATTTTTGTGCCTTTGACTCTGACTCTACCTGTCAAATGCGACTGATGACTCCGACTTTTCAACCCCAATTCTGAATCCTCGACTCTAACTTGACTCAACAAATATTGCAGAAATGCAGGCTGGAAAAAATGACTGATTCCTACTCTTAAAAGAAATAACCATGCACACGATTTTTTTCTTTGTTTATTCATTTGTTTTATTTATTATAATTATTTTTTTAGACAATTTTTTGTCTAACAAAAATTACTCATTTAAGATAACATTTTATTATTTATTTAATCAATTATTTGTTTTTAATTATTGGCAACAGATTAAAAATGAAATTAAAGACTTCTTTTTTAGGAAGGAGTTTTTTTTGTTGGTTTGATAAACCGTTTTGATTTGCTTTCTATTTTTAATTCTTCTTTTTCAAAACAATTAATTTTTCTGCGGAAGAGACTATAAAAGCTACATTGTTTAAAAGATGCAACTTTATTTATTTTTCTTTTTGTTTACTTTTGAAGTGTCTAATTCATCAGATGAAATCTGCATAATTTGGTTTTTAGAAATCAGCTTTATGTGCTAAAAAGGTACTTTTGACATAATTTGTCGTCTCAGATAGTTAAAAGAATATTGATCAGATGCTAGAATACCGAGGTCGATGTACGGAAAAGTAGGCTCGTTTAGTTCTTTTGTTGACTGGTTCAGTATTTTTATTTTTTTTTTTAATGATTAAACAACATAATGGGAAGTTCTTTTACCATCACCAATTTATGATATTAGTCCGCATTAAAATTAAAATTGATTAGCCAAAAAAATAAAAAGTAAAAGTAAAAAGCACATTTGAACATCGGATTGCAGCTAAGAAAGTACTCAACTTACTGTGTCTCGCTCTCTCTCATATAATTTTTGTCGAGTGGTAGTAAAATAGAAATTTAGGCCCAAAATCTGAATGTCTAAAAATAATTAGAATGAAATGAATATATGACCCATCATATCTCTTATAAACATTTATTTTTCTAATCATTTGGTTTTTTTAACCATCGGCCGCGGCCGATGGAAGAGGAAAAAAATCGGCCTTCGGCCAACTTTGAACAATCGGCCAGCAATCGGCATCGGCCCATCGGCCAAAAAATGCCATCGGTCGAGCCTTATAATCAAGGTCAACTTATCTGTGTAGGTTTATTCATCTTAATGTTCTAATGCAGCTTAGATTTGTCATTTGGTCGTTAATAAAAATATTTTTGAAAAAAAATTGAACTGATTTCAAAACTTATGTTTAAATGTAGTATCAATGGGTGTTCAAAGAATAAAATTATTTTTTACTTTTTAGAGCACTTGCCAAATGAAGTTCTGAAGTCGGTTCAGTTTTTTTTCAAAAATATTATTATTTTATTCTTTTTAGTGTAAATGTACTTCAGAAATAAGGTAATGTTTCCATTACGAAACTTCACCTAATTTTCTTAAGCAAACGAGCTGCGTGGCCCCGTGTTGCACCGGCTACCTCTGAACAAAATATTAACAAAACTTGAACATTTTGTAAGACTGGGCGTCTTACTAATTGTTTGCCAATTTTGAACAATCGGCATCGGCCCATCGGCCAAAAAATGCCATCGGTCGAGCCTTATAAAATACACAAGAATTTTTGAGAATTTTTTCAAAAAAATTCATTATATGTTTTTCGAGAAATTTAAATTTGAAATTTTAATTTCATTTTTTTAAATAAAATTTTTATAAAATTAGTCATGTTGCATTTCAGATTAAGCGGCAACTAACGTACTTTAAAATGCCATTTACCAAATCGTTCTATCTATATTTGGTGCCGAGTTATGGTCCCTTTTATGTTCTCTTATCTATGAAAAAAACGAGGGTTTTTCCAAAGTTCAGTCTCATAAATGAAAAAATAATAGAGATAAAAGTCCAAAAATTGAGACTTTTGATTACCTCAAGGAGTACAATTGATGAGCCAAATTTGAAGGAAATAATACAATAAATAAATAATACAATAAAGGAACAACAATAAATAAATATACAAAATGAAATAAAAGATAAGCGATTGATGAAAAAAATACATTCATAAAACAAAAAATAAGCACGATCTCAAATAGGGGTGAAATACTTGATTTCTCTTGCATTAATTTTTCTTATAATCAACGTACTAAAGATTAAACTTCGAATTCAAAATTCATTTTCTGAAAAGATGACTTAATTTAATGTTGCCAAGTCAAGAGAAATTGCTTATAATATTTAGTGCGTAACGAGCTGGTTTATAATAATTTTCCACGCTCAAAGTAAAACTTAGTCAATTGTAAATATGCTGCAAGTTATCAACTAATATAAATGTTATTTAATAATATTTAGAAAAAAAAACTTCCAAATCCCTGATCAACTTGAATATTTAATGAAAGCGAAATTGGTTATTTTTAAAAAGTACATATTTGCTTCTTTTTAATAAAATTTTATTTATTAATTTTAATAAATAACTATCTTTTGATCAGGAGGCCCCAAAGGGAAGTCACCCGGACCTCCCAAAAATTTTCCTCATTTGGCACATTCAGGCTGATGGTTCGGCATATTTAGGGATGCAATATATTTTGTGATATCTCGGGCACAGCACTGATGCTCCAAAATACCACGCCCGATAATTACTCGTGGTAATTCTTTGTTGCGTGCACCGTACTGTTATACCCGAATATATCTCGGGAGAGGTTTATTTTGGCTTCATCTCTTCGTCAAACCCGAATCTATCGGAAAAAGTTCATTAGCGTTCCATGTAATATGCAGGGATTAGGATTAACTTGACAATTAAAAGGTTAATGGCGCATCATCCAGGAAAATAGCACTAAGAGTTACACTGGGAAAATATTTTTTATTGTTAGGGAGGAGGTGCATTTACAAATATTGCTGTGAGGGGGGGGGGCACCTTAGTGTATGTACCACTACTTCTCCCGTTGTTATTTATCAAAGTTCAAATGTTTTTCTATCATCTGAGGGAAATATTGAAAATACTTATTTTTCATTTGTTTTAAGTGCTACCTTTGCCTTTACGCATAAATTAACGTAATACGTTATGTGAGTATTTTATCATTCGGCACATTTCAGAATTTCATTTGGCAAATTGAGAATTTTCCTCCTTCTAAAAATTTAAGTTCGGGGCGCCCTTGCTTTTGATGCAATTTAAATCAGTATTTGATTATTTTTCAAAAATAATCATCCGTTTCTTGAATGAACTCTTCTGTTACGAATTAATTATGAACTATTTTAAAAATTACTTATGTTTCTTAATATTAATCAAACATTTTATTATTATTTTATGTAATTTATTTATTTATTGTTAAATAATTAGAGAGGCATCGAAATAGATATTGCATACATAACTTCGAGAACTTGTCGGATAAAAGTCGAATAAAGAAAAAGCAAGTGGGTTTGCTAAGAACGGGTGGTTGTTGATGTCACTAGTAAAAGCAGACCGGCCAACTCACAAAGCCACGAAGGATGAAGTCGTTAGTACTGAGGGCTCCAAGTAATTTATTGCCTGTCACTTGAGGCAGAGGGGAGAGACAAAAGTGACCCCTCGAAGTGAGGCGAAATGGGTGTGGTCTGGCGGGAGGCTTGAATTTTCGCAGTTCTTAGCGATTTTGCAAAAACAACTTTTCGTAATGCAAATAATCAGCGAGGGAATTGTCTTAGAAAGTAACTGGAAATATGCTTTTAGAGACAAATGTCCAAATTTCTCTTCCCTGTTTTCCGATTTTCCGTATCATTTCTCAAACGTTGGAAAAATGACGTTTAAAAATTAAAAATGTTACAAAAAATGTTCCAAAACCACCACAGAAAAAACAAAAACAAGGAAGAATAATTCTATGCCATCGCTATCGTTTCTAACAAACCGCCTGAAAAAATTCTAATATTTTCTCTTGTTATGACGAGAACGAGTTGCAAATTTTCCCGTAGAGAAAGCATTAGCGTCGAAAACCAAGATGGACGGTAAAGAGGAGCATTAAGTGTGCAAACGCTGTCGCTGCATCTGTTGGACTAGCACAGATTATTTTAATATTATTGTTATTTCGTTATTCGTTTACTTTATTCCAATTGCAAGTTGTTGATAAGGTCTAGTAATTTTTTTTCATTTAAATCTTTAAACAAGTTTTTAAAATTTTAAAAACTATTTTTGAAACAAATATGTGAAGATTACTCATTTCAAAAACTTTTAAATTTCGAAAGAAAGTTCTTAATATAATTAAGTACTAAAAATGTTGATTTATAATAATGTAAGAGCAGATTTGTAGTAGTAAAAGTTGAGATTCGCAAAAGACGAATTTTTACCTATTGGCTTATTGTTAACAGCCAACCAATTTCATGTTCGACTACCTGTGTGGACGGGCTTTGCACGGTTTACCTTGAAAATACACTTTATGCCAAGTAAATATTTTTTTTTTTACAACTCTGAAATTTAACACCTCAAAGGGGGGGGGGGGTTAACAAAGGGGTAAAAATAAAATCGTTTTTTGTGCAAGTGCGTTTTTTTGGGAAGTTAGGAAGTGCGCATGACCTGTTTACATGCTAATCTTTGCTACTGGGGACACGTTACCGATCTGATTTTTGACATATAAAAGAAATATTTTCTGAAGAAAACTTTTTTTTTTTTTTTTGAGGTTTTAGATGAAATGAAAGCAGAACCTTATCTTCGTTATGGGGAAAATTATTTTTTTAACTAGTTATTGGAATACTAGTGAAAATTCTCTTGGGACTCAAATTGGCACTTTTCTAAATATTAACTCAAAGAATGTTGTAAATTGTAAAGTTAATTCAAGTAAGAAAATTTTTTGTATTTAGTATAGTTTGCTGATTATGTTTATAATTGCATATTGAAATTTCTTGTCATTTGTTACTTTTTATTCTTTGTTTTCAAAATAATAAAAGAGGAATAAAACTTTTTTGTTCATTATAGCATTGTTTAAAACCTCCCTTTTGTTCCCCTTGAAAATTTGATCAAATCTTCCTTTTTTCATTTTCATAAGGTTGGCATGTCTGCATTATGTGTTATTTTGATTTCATTTTGTTTTTTCAATTCCCTGAAAGGTCCATTTTGTTTGATTAGCATTTTGTGAAGGGTCCGTTTTGCTTGATCGGATTATTGTGAAAGGTCGTTTTGCTTGATCGGATTATTGTGAAAGGTCGGTTAACGGACCCGAACTTCCTCTGGCCAAACCCCTGTTTTCGCGTTTCCTACGGATCTCAAGTTATCTAGGTTTCACTAAAAATAAATCTCATATTTTAATTTTCTTAATTTTTTATGTGTAAAAAATTTATATATTCATGTTTTTATTTTCTTGCTCATTTTATATAGGCCCCAGACCCTATGGACCCTTGGCTGTGTTATTGCACAGAGAACTGCTTGACAATATTTTAATTTTAAATATTAATTATTGAAATATTTGTATTTTCAGGGGACTTGCGATGTTCTACGCTCACTTTGTCCTCGCAAAGAGGGGCCGTTGGCTAAGGTCTGGCTCGCGCTCATTGGGATCGCAAACTGACCAAAGCGCATGTCTTTGAAACGAACATTGAACACTCGGTGGAAGGAATTATGCAGCCCAAGGTAAAACAAAAATGAAAATTCACTGATTTTCCATTTGTTTGATACATATAGTTCTTAACGATGATCTAGTAAACATCTGTGGATCGAGTTTCATTCTTGTTGGCCGCGAATGGCGATAACCCGGAATTAGTAAAACCAAGACCGGGCAACGCCAAACCAACAAAAAATGTGGAATTGTTCTGCTCGGGAGAAAAGAATAGCAAAATCCATTTTTTAAAAAAAATCAATTTATTCAAACAAATGTAAAAATGTAAAAAGCAAATAATTTGATACACCCAATACAATTTTGACAATAAAACCCCCCCCAACACATCATTCAGTAAAAATTCCCCAACACACTATCAAAAATGTTAGAAAATAGTCCTCTATTTTATTCTTGGAGCAATTTCCTGAAAAGCTAGAACGTTTAGAAAATATTTAAACCTACTTTAGACAGGGTTCCCACGGTCCTTAAAAGTCCTTAGAAACTCCTTATTTTTCATTTTGAAAAATAAGGGCCCTTAAAAGTACTTATTTTTGATTCAAGGTCCTTAAAATTATTTTTAAGTCCTTATTTTTCACTTTTGCTAGTAATTTAATGATTTGAAATTGCTAGCAAGAATGAAAAAAATATTCTTTCAACTTTTCTTTTTTACTGCTTTGGGATCCTGTGTTGATATCTAAACATTCTCAGTGTGAGCAAAGAAAATAAGCCTATATGTGTTGGGGAAGGGAGAGGAGGTAGTTGTCTAGAAAATATCCACTCGCCATTTGGAGTTTGCAAAAAATATATATAGACATGAACTAATAGATGCTTTAATGAGAGAAAAAAAAAAAAAAACCTTTTTCCTCTACAAATTGTTTGTCCTCTCGTATTTCTCCGTCTGTAATCCATATCACAATGATTTATTTTAAAACATTGGTGCTCAACCTAAGTCTAAAGAAGCATAGTCATTTGAAGGTTAGACAAATCCTTTTCAACTAGTTCCTTCAGAACAAAATGTTTTTAGAAGTAAATACTGACATGTAAATACTGATTTTTTTTGTCTGGGTACAAAAAAAAAAAAAAAAAAAAAAAAAAAAAAATGCAGGAGCTTAAGGTGTAGTATTTTTTATCTCTAATTATATTGAAAGTTTTTCCAGATAGCATCGTAAAACATGGAAAAAGAAGGAAAATTACTAAGAACTGTTATTTTCACTACTTAATTCTTATTTTATTAATAAATTTTTTGCAACTATTTCTTAGAAACCAGTTTCTCAATATTAGGATAATGACGTAAGCAGCTACATGGGTCAGCTTTGCAAGCTGTAGGCACCACTTTAAAACCATGTTTTTCAACCCATGCTGCAGGCATACATTTTGCCTCATTTGAACGCATTATTCATCATGTCAATCAATGCAATCAAATAAAAATATTTTGTAATCTTGCACATTTGCTACTTAATTGCTTCCACTTGAAAATTTTAATCCATTTGCATCTGCATTGATTCAAGTAAAAATTATGGTTGACTTTCACTAATGGTTATCTTAAATGCAGTGAGATTTTTTCAAATAATATAACAGTAGCTCAGTTTGTTATATTTTGTCATAATTTGAATTTTCCAGCTCATATTTGCAAAGCATTTCTCAGATAAATGAAATTTTCTCTTCACAAAGCACTATTTTAGACAATTCTTGATCCCCTCTCCTACTGCAAACATTGCATCCAGTGAGTCATGGAAAATCATGGATTTCAAATTCCAATTGTATCAGATTCCTTGCATTTTGTAAAAGTTAGGGTTTGAAGTGTTGCATAAATCTCTTACATTTATCCAAATTGTCTACATCAATGGTTCTCAACCTTTTTTCAGCTACCGTCCCCTTTAGGACTGAAAATGTTTTCAACGCCCCCTTTGCAGAAGGGCGTGAAACGGAAAAGAGGGAGAAGGAAAAGCAGTTTTCTTGACCGTTTTAACTCTATAATTTTGCCCAAACAGAGAGTTGAAAAATGACTAGGGGGTAAAAAAAACTTAAAAAAAAAAAAAAAAACTTTTCAAGCATAAGATGTCTGTTTTTTTTTTTTTAAAGCAGGTAATTTTTTTGCTCTAAAAAGCTGCATCAAATAAGCAACCAAGTGCCGAGAAAAGTTCCTTCAAATGAGTGACCTATTTTGAACATAAATAAGAGCAAAAAGGTTTGAAATAAAAATGCGTTGTTTTCAACTTTTTTTTTTTGAAAACTAATATACTTTGAAAAACTGCACTGTGTTCAAATAGTTCCTCAAACAATCCAATCCCAAAACTAACTTGTTTTTACTAACTTGCAGCTATGCTCTACGCGTCCCCCATTTATGGCAATAACAAAGCCGGAATTACGGTTTCTTCCAGGCCGGACAAAGACTCACACTACCAACCCTGCATGTCATCCTTAAAGATTAATCAAGTTTTAATTGGAGGAGAAAAAAAAATCTTCATATTTACAAATTACAAGATAAATTCAATTCAGAGATTCTTTTTGACTATTTTATGGCTTTGAAGGTTAGATAAAATGCCAAAAGTTAGAAGTCCTATTTTTTTCGAAAAAAATTATGCCCTGGCGACATCACAGTAAAGACAGCGCTTGTTTTAAAAATGGAGTCTTAAAAACGCATTTCCTTCAATATTAGGTTTCGTGGTGTTAAGAGTTAGATTCAGACTCCATCACTATGAAGCATTTAAAATTGACGTAGGGCAATTCTTTGGTAACGGAATTACAGATCAGAACAAATTTATAAGTTTAGATTGTAATTAGACTAAGTTATTACTTTTTAAAATTTATCATATTATGCATGTATAACATGTGTATGCATAATAAACAAAATTTGCATTTAAAATAATTCTGAAACAATCCATATATTTTTTAGAAATTTTTTAATGCTTGGTAACGGAATTACAGAAAAAAGACAAAGTTAAAAGTGATGCTAAATCAAACTTAAATTCCTGTGAATCTAAATCATGGTTTTACTTTTTTTTCTGTGGTTCAATTGATGACATGTTATATTATAAAAAATATGTGTTGCTAAGAATATACTCATTAATTAATATTTTAATTTGCAATTTAAATAGAAGTAACGGAATTACGTCAACGGTAACGGAATTACATCTACCAAACTTTAACTTTTTAAATTCATAACTTTACTTTTAATAAGAAGATACAACATTATTAGTGCTTAGATTTTATTTTACATTGTATTTTCTTACAAACTCATCATTTACAAAGGATAAATGACCCCTGCAATCCATTTGTGGTTCTGAAATTGTCACCAGAACATCTTTAATATAGTCGTAATCATCTTGAGTAGGCCAGATAAAAGTGTCCCCAATTTGCTTTATAAATTTTACATTGTAGGCCAAATAATTTTTTGGCCATCACTTGTCCTATGTAATGATAGACAGTTTCCTGTTTTTTGCTTGAAGAAGCAGGCGTATATTTCACTAAAACCCACTGCCCATTGCAAATTGGCAGCTTAAGTTCATTTGTTGGGGGATTGGTTTTGGGATTGAAGTTATGGCATGTATTATCAGTTGATAGAGACATATTTCTTATTTCTAATAAATCTTTGCTCATAACTTTAACATAATGTACATCACGCACATTAGGAATGGGTAAAATGTTTTCCATATTTTATTATTCTCTTGCATATTTTTTTCTATTTCTTTCGTGTCACAGTATAATACGGTAATTTTCTCACATTTTGATTTGGCCACACGAAAAAAATCTGCAGCATTTTGTATTTGCTCTTCTTTGGACAATACTGCTGTTGACACAGTTCTTTTAACCGACCCTCCAATCCCATCTACAGTACCTTTGCCATGACTTGTGGCAAAAAACTCCCAAGTGATATTTCTTTCCAGATGGGTGAGAGCACAAAACAAGTATATTTCTGTTTAAATTAGGCTTGAAGCTCCATCAGAAAAACAAGCTATCTCATCATATTGTTATTTATGTCTAGCTTCTAGTTCCTGAATTATCATTTTCAAAAATGTTATTACAGCATATTTATCGTGGGACATATAGTCAGACACTATAACAAAGGAGCTGACATTTTCTGCTTCCCAAGCACAGACAGTAAATAGAGTAATTTGATTGTGAGACCAATAAGAAGATTGAATCTCATTTTGATTTATTGTTGTAAAATTCTCTGCAAAATCAACCTGGATAATTACTTTGGAGCTATTCTTTTCGACATCTACTTTTCAAACTTTCTCAAGATTTGTTGTTTATTTTACCAAAAAGCATCTGTATATAAAATTTAAAATATTGCTGACATTTGAATAATCTATACAGGGTGTCCACTCCAATCGTGGACCAATAGCTAATTTCTAAACCGTTAGAGATAAGCATATAGTTTATTTAGGAAAAAATCTCCAAATTACGAAAGGAATTTTGGGTCCATTCAATGTTTTTCAAAAAATCAAATTTTGAAAGAGTTACGAAATTTAAATTTTTATACAGCCCCCCAGTCCTATCAATCATGTTTAGTAAAACATTCTTGACACTGTAACGTTTAAAACTAAAAAAAAATCACTCTTCTACCACAAAAATTGACCGAGTTATGACGTTTTGAAAAATCAAGATTTTGCATTGTTTCATGACGTCATCGAGAGATCGCTTAAGGGACCGTATGCGAAATCCTTCAAAATCTTGATTTTTCAAAACGTCATAACTCGGTCAATTTTTGTGGTAGAAGAGTGATTTTTTTTTAGTTTTAAACGTTACAGTGTCAAGAATGTTTTACTAAATATGATTGATAGGACTGGGGGGCTGTATAAAAATTTAAATTTCGTAACTCTTTCAAAATTTGATTTTTTGAAAAACATTGAATAGACCCAAAATTCCTTTCGTAATTTGGAGATTTTTTCCTAAATAAACTATATGCTTATCTCTAACGGTTTAGAAATTAGCTATTGGTCCACGATTGGAGTGGACACCCTGTATAACGTGTGCTTCATTTTTCTTTTTGAAACATACTAGTCAAAACTTAATAAAACTGAACAATTATTTCAAATAAAAAAAAAAAAAAGAAAACTTTTACAACAAGAAACAATCTAAATTTGTTCATATGTGCCTTTATAATTACCCAGAGTTAATAATTCCATAAAAAAGTAAAATGTAATTCCGTTACCGTAATTCTGTTACTCATTTTGTAATTCCGTTACCATTAATTATACCACTAATTAAAAACATATCACATTTTTTTTGTATCATTTTACTTCTTCAGTGTACCACTAAGAAAAAACAGAATATCTAGTTTTTAACTATATTATTCTTTGAATGAAGAAAACTTTAATATCATTATAGTAACAGAATTACAATATAAATTCCCTTAATTATAATTAATTAATAAATATTATTAGAACTTATATTTTTTTAATTTTAACAATATTTCCACTTAGAATAATCTCTTTAGCATTCAGCAGACTACAAACAAATAAAAATGAAGCATATTTTATTATTCATGAGCTTAAACTGTTTGCTCAGTATGTGTTTATAAAAACTGCACTATTCTGGACGCCTGATTAAACTTGTCTGTTAGTAATTATTAAAACTATTAATGTAAAAAAATTTACTCATAAATGAAAAATGTATACTTTTTGCTACAAAACTCCAAAATTTGATAAAAATCCGAGATATTTTAGTTTTTGCTGTCCATGTCCTGTTTCTCAAAGAACTGCCCCGTAACAAGGGAGAAAAAGGTCCCTTATGAAATTTTTTCGAAATTGAAAGTTATTGAAAGTTATTTTAAGGCTAATTTTAGTCATGTTAGGGGTCAGAGCTCCTTCCGTTGTTCTCTGAAGTCTATTAAAAACCTAAATTTAAAATATTTTTTGTTGGGGTTGAGGGAGTGGTAAAGGTTCGGGAGTATTCTCCGGAAATTTTTTCACTATACTCGGAAAAACGCAACTGTAAACTACCTTTGGTGTTGTTACGGCGATGTTCTCACAACAGAAAACGATGGTCAAGTTTGGTAGCTCTCTTCTAGGAATTTTTAGAAGCCGACTTCCTAAAAAGGCAATTCTAGGCTCTTTTTGGTCATGATTAATGAAAGAGTAGGAGGCTAGTTCAAGATTCCCTCCCGTTATCATTTTTTACAAAATCATTAGACTGTCTTTTAGAATGATGATTTCCATAGCTCTTCAACAGAAATGTCTAGAAATAAAGTTTCAAGCTTTATATGGTTTTGCTAGAGAAAGAGGTGTGTGGTTCTGAATCTTTGCCCCGTAAGTTTTTTTAAAAAGTCAAGTTTTCAAAACGTAATTTTAAGCCTTTTTTTTGTTGGCAATAAAAGTTAGGAGAGCAGGGAGGGGTAAGTAATTTAGGACTCTTCTTGAGCAATTTTTAAATGGACATCAACTAAACACAATTTTAAGGCTATTTCAGATAGTTACTCAATGAAAGAGGGGACCCACCTCAAAACTTTTTTGAAATTCAAGTGCTATTGGCAAATTTTGGGCTGTCTTTGATGACGTTAGGAGAAGGATCAGGGTTCGGGAGACAACTCCAGAAATTTTTTTTAAAACTATCCTTAACGATCCATCAGAATAGGTCTCCTACTGCCCTCCCCCCCCAAATATGTCCGCCGCCCAAAAGAGGTTCACCGCCCCTCAACATTGTCCCACCGCCCACCGGGGGGGGGGGGCGGTAACACCCCGTTGAGAACCACTGGTCTACATGAAATTCTTTTTAATAAAAGTGAAAAATTCTTCCGCTTAGACTATTTTGGAAACTTTGGTATATCTGTCCTGAATTTTAGCTTTGTGTATGTAGTTAGGTTTAATTCACTTTTACAAAATTAAGTTTTTATCTTAATTTTACTAAAATCTGAACTATACTGAAGTAAATAGAAGTAGCATCAAATTAGAATGCCTTTTATTGAAATCCGTTTTAGCATTTTTATATTTCATTGAGAAAGATAGTAAATTGACCCCTTTTTCTTCATTTTTACTTAATGTATTTGTATAGGACATATTTTATACTTTTTTCTGCAAAACGCAGCCTCAAAGATTCTAGTGCATCTTGTACTCAAAGCTAGTACTTTTTTGTCCAGTGTTTGATGTAAAATTGCCGCTAGCCTTGGAATTGTCATGAAGAAAAAGTTCAGATCAATTTTTTTATTTTGAAAATTTTTCTTAGTCTTGGGTTTGAAATGTAATGATAAATGCTTCAAAAACATTTTTTGGGGAAAAAAAATGCTTGAAAATAAAGGTGTGTTTGTACAACCTATAAAATTCATGCATATTTGTTGACTAATTAATACTTTCGAGGTCTTTAATTTTTTTGAAAAAGGTTCTTAGAAAGTCCTTATTTTTTGTTTTGAAAAAGAAGTGGGAACCCTGTAATAGATGCTTTAATGAAAGAAAAAAAAAAAAACCTTTTTCCTCTACAAATTGTTTGTCCTCTCGTATTTCTCCGTCTGTAATCCATATCACAATGATTTATTTTAAAACATTGGTGCTCAACCTAAGTCTAAAGAAGCATAGTCATTTGAAGGTTTGACAAATCCTTTTCAACTAGTTCCTTCAGAACAAAATGTTTTTAGAAGTAAATACTGACATGTAAATACTGATTTTTTTTGTCTGGCTACAAAAAAAAAAAAAAAAAAAAAAATGCAGGAGCTTAAGTCTTTAGTATTTTTGATCTCTAATCATATTGAAAGTTTTTCTAGATAGCATCGTAAAACATGGAAAAAGAAGGAAAATTACTCACTAAGAACTGTTATTTTCACTATTTAATTCTTATTTTATTATTAAATTTTTTGCAACTATTTCTTAGAAACCAGTTTCTCAATATTAGGATAATGACGTAAGCAGCTACATGGGTCAGCTTTGCAAGCTGTAGGCACCACTTTGAAACCATGTTTTTCAACCCATGCTGCAGGCATACATTTTGCCTCATTTGAACGCATTATTCATCATGTCAATCAATGCAATCAAATAAAAATATTTTGTAATCTTGCACATTTGCTACTTAATTGCTTCCACTTGAAAATTTTAATCCATTTGCATCTGCATTGATTCAAGTAAAAATTATGGTTGACTTTCACTAATGGTTATCTTAAATGCAGTGAGATTTTTTCAAATAATATAACAGTAGCTCAGTTTGTTATATTTTGTCATAATTTGAATTTTCCAGCTCATATTTGCAAAGCATTTCTCAGATAAATGAAATTTTCTCTTCATAAAGCACTATTTTAGACAATTCTTGATCCCCTCTCCTACTGCAAACATTGCATCCAGTGAGTCATGAAAAATCATGGATTTCAAATTCCAATTGTATCAGACCTTGCATTTTGTAAAAGTTAGGGTTTGAAGTGTTGCATAAATCTTACATTTATCCAAATTGTCTACATCAGTGGTTCTCAACCTTTTTTCAGCTACCGTCCCCTTTAGGACTGAAAAAGTTTTCAATGCCCCCTTTGCAGAAGGGCTTGAAACGGAAAAGAGGGAGAAGGAAAAGCAGTTTTCTTGACCGTTTTAACTCTATAATTTTACCCAAACAGAGACTTGAAAAATGACTAGGGGGTAAAAAAAACTTAAAAAAGAAAAAAAAACTTTTCAAGCATAAGATATGTTTTTTTTTTTTTTTTTTTAAAGCAGGTAATTTTTTTGCTCTAAAAAGCTGCATCAAATAAGCAACCAAGTGCCGAGAAAAGTTCCTTCAAATGAGTGACCTATTTTGAACATAAATAAGAGCAAAAAGGTTTGAAATAAAAATGCGTTGTTTTCAACTTTTTTTTTGAAAACCAATATACTTTGAAAAACTGCACTGTGTTCAAATAGTTCCTCAAACAATCCAATCCCAAAACCCTGTTGTTCTTACTAACTTGCAGCTATGCTCTACGCTTCCCCCATTTATGGCAATAACAAAGCCGGACTTTCGATTTCTTCCAGGCCGGACAAAGACTCACACTACCAACCCTGCATATCATCCTTAAAGATTAATCAAGTTTTAATTGGAGGAGTTTGAAGGTTAGATAAGATGCCAAAAGTTAGAAGTTATAATTTTTTCGAAAAAAAATATGTCCTGGCGACATCACAGTAAAGACAGCGCTTGTTTTGAAAATGGAGTCTTAAAAACGCATTTCCTTTAATATTAAGTTTCGTGGTGTTAAGAGTTAGATTCAGACTCCATCACTATGAAGCATTTAAAATTGACGTAACAAGGGAGAAAAAGGTCCCTTATGAAATTTTTTCGAAATTGAAAGTTATTGAAAGTTATTTTAAGGCTAATTTTAGTCATGTTAGGGGTCAGAGCTACTAATGCACTACGACCCAAGTTTACCCTTAGTCTTGGCGATAGATGCCTCACCGGTTGGATTAGGTGCCGTACTTTCACATAGATTACCAGACGGGACTGAACGACCTATTTTTTTTTTGCTTCGAAAACGCTGTCGAAGACGGAAATTAGGTACTCCCAAATTGACAAAGAGGCACTTGGAATCTCTTGGGCTGTTAAGAAATTTTACTTGTATTTCAAAGATAGAAGATTCATTTTTATTACAGATCACAAACCCCAAACACAGATTTAGATATTAGATGCCAGTTATGTCAGCAACAAGACTCTTACACTATGCTCTACATTTGCAGTCTTTTGATTTTGATATAGAATATCGCAACAGTAAGGACAACAGCAATGCTGATTGTCTGTCAAGATTACCTCTTAAATCTGAAGAATTAAATGTAATAAATGACATCTCAATGTTTCAAATCTCACAGATTGAGACACTCCCCGTTACAGCTGAAGAACTGGGAAAAAATCCCCTTGATGATGCAAAACTAGGCCCACTTTTACAAGAATTGAAATTGGGTGCTGATTTGAAAGGAAGGAGCAATCCTTCAGTCTGGAGTTCGGTTGCATTTTCTATGGTCAAAGAGTCTGCGTTCCGAAAAATTTACAAAGATTTTGGAAGAACTACATGCTGGTCACATTGGCATAGTGAAAATGAAAGCAGTAGCTCTCTCATTCATGTATTTGGAGAATATTGATAAAGACATTGAAAGAATGGCCAGGAACTGTGGTGAGTGTATAACTGTGGATAACTGTCTTGAGTGTAGTGAGATATCACAACAACCCACAAAGTCCATTATTGGGAATACCCATCCAAGCCATGGGAGAGAATACACATTGATTTTGCGGGTCCATTCATGAATAGCATGTTTTTTATCATAGTGGACGCTCATTCCAAATGGATAGAGATTTTTCCTATGAGATCTGCTATATCCTCCAACATGATTGAAATTCTGCGAGATTGTTTCTCACGTTATGGACTTCCTATAACATTGGTTAGTGACAATGGTCCACAGTTTACTTCAGATGAATTCCAGTATTTCATGAACAGCCGTGGGATAAAGCACAGAACCTGCGCTCCTTTTAAACCATCAAGCAATAGACAAGCAGAGAGTTATGTGTTTTCCATGAAATAGTCTTTACGGGCACTTCAAAATTTCCCTGGATCCTTAAGACAAAAACTGGCAATATTTCTCACACAATATAGAAAAGCTCCAAACAGTACAATAGGCCAGAGTCCTTCGATGCTTTTTCTCAAGAGAGAAATACGAACAAGAATTGATCTTGTGAAGCCAGAACTTAAGAAAGAAATCGAAGTTAAACAAAGGGGAAATAGCATATATTTCAGAGATCAAGTTTTTGGAATTGGAGATAAAGTTGCAATCTGGAATTACAGTGCTCCAAACGGTAAATGGGTTTTCGGCAACATTGTATCGAGAGATGGACAGCTCTATACTATATTAGTGGATGGAGTTTTGATCAGACGTCACATTGACCAAATTCGACCAGCTGGTAATTTCCCAACAGAATATCAACAGTACAACCCAAATCAATTTTATCCTTCCAGAGGCTTAGGAAGTTATAAGGGTTCATCTGCTCTAGCTGCAAGTACAGATCAATCATCCAGTGATCCTACACAGCAATCACCCAGTGAAAGTTTATCTGATGATCCTCTTCTACTCAGCCAACTGCTGCAACTCCACCGTCGAATCCAGTTCCAGTGGTTACCCCTAAAACACGATCCTCTAGAATTCGCAAAGCACCAGATAGACTGAACATTTAAATTTTGTATATATTCTTCTATTCCAGGCGCGGATCCAGAGGGGGGGTCATGACCCACCCCTTAACCGACAAAATGTAGCAAAAAATTGCATTTTTGGTACTTAAATTACGGAAAAATTGTCAAAAGCCCCCATTTTTGCCCAAAAATTGCACCTTGACCCCCCCTCCCTTCCGAAAATGACACCCTCCTTAGCCAGAAGCTGGATCCGCCCGTGTTCTATTCTTCAAAATGGGTGGGGAAGGTTGTAAGATATTATTGTTTAACTGTAACTGTAAAGTATTAACGTGTAACTGTATGATAAGTAAATAAAAAACCGGTAACCTCTCATGCAGAACCGCATGGTTCTTGTGTTACATTAATTGACTAGACATCAATTATCTAGCCCATACATGACAGCTTTACCTCCCCTCCCCCTTCTAATTTTACGCTTGTTCTCAAGGGGGCGTTGAAATAATTTTTCAATCCTAAAGGGGGCAGTAGCTGGAAAAAGGTTTTGAACCACTGGTTTGTAGTATTACCGTAAACAATGTCTTTCATTAAAATAGTAATAATATTAATAATGATAATGCATCCATGAAATAAGTTAATTGTGTATGATGCATTCAACAAATTATTTACGTGAATAATACTCAGGTGTGCAATTTTAGAACATCAGTGCTGTGCCCAAAATAATCTCAGGCATTACAGTTAAAAGGTTATGATAAATAAGCCTTAGAAATGGCGTAACTTGAATGGGTCTTAACATTTTTCAGGTGAAAATCGCACTCCGTACTAGTGGTCATTTGCTCTTGGGCATTGTCCGAATCTATTCCAGAAAAGCCAAGTACTTGTTGGCGGACTGTAATGAAGCATTCATAAAAATCAAGATGGCCTTCCGGCCGGGGGTGGTCGACCTCCCGGAAAACAACCGCGAAGCAAATGTGGCTGCTATCACCTTACCAGAAGTCTTCCATGACTTTGACAGTGCAATTCCAGATATCACGTGAGTTTGTTTTTTGAGTTTTTCCATATACACAGGGTCTGACGTAATGAAGAGTAGGATATAAAAGGGAAAGAATTTCAAAACAAATTAAAAGTTTTATTGGAACAAACATTGATAACAAAGCAAAATGTTTCTCTAGGGGTCGAATGAAAGCTGCAGCTGCACACATCCTTTCCTTGGATTCAGCCACAGTCTGAGGACATGTGCTCAAGGGAAGGATGCATACAGATGTGGAAGAGATACCATTGAGCGTGCTGATCAGATTGTGGAAGCTTTCATTCGACTTCTGGAGAAAAGATACAGAACTTTGAAAAAAAATTGAAAATTTAAATGAAACAAACATTGAAAACAATGTAAAATGTATGCTATTTACCATACCATACATGCCAATACTTGGTTTTTGGATATGACACCATACAGATGGTAGCCATCATAATCAGCACTCTTCAGGTGTCAAATGATAACTTCCTCCACACACGCAAACCCGATCCAGCATGTTCAATTGGATCTGCTCTACTTCTGTATGCACCTTTTTTTCTCAAGTACAGCCATGGTATAAGGATGTGTACTCAAGGAAGGGATGCATGTGGCTGTTCAGAAGATCATGTTGAACGTGTTGGATTTGTTGGTTCAAGCTTTCATTTGACGCCTGGAGAAAATCCCGGTGTTGTTTGATGTGGCTCAAAATGCTTTTTATTATTCTTTCCCTAACACCCCTATTTTGGTAAGATCAGAGAAGACCTGACGCAAGGCCGTAGCCAGGATTTTTTTTCGGGGGGGGTTCGAAGTGAAGATAGTTTGTTTGAAAAAAAAATAAACAATGCAACTTTTATGACGCAATGGGAGCAAAAGCTGTTTGTACGGAGGGGGGGGGGGGGCAGGGGGCACCTGCTCCCCTTCACTTCCGAAAGTAAAGGGGCCCTGCCCTTAACTTTTTAGAGCGAAAAATTAACGTTCGGTTATTTACTGGGTGGATTGATTTATTTCATGAAAATTAAAAACTGAAAATAACACAAAAATGTTTTTTTTCCTCATCTTATTTCACAAGAAAGGAACTTTGAATTGCAAAGGGGATATCTACAGTAAAATCCATCCAGCATTTCAGACTGTATTACAGTTTTTGGAGGTCATTTGTTAAAATCCAATAATATAGGCAAATTTTACAGAAAAAAAAACAACTTTAGGGTGCCGCCCTAAGCTCCTCACAAACTTCTTTTGATCCCCCAATTTCTTGGTGCACCAGCCATCTATGATTGGGAGTATGTTGGACTAACAGGAAGGAGAGCGAAGTTGAGGTAATGGACAAGATGTTAATCAATAGGCTTTTGGGAAGAAGGAAAGGAGTCTTTCTCCTCTCCTGCATTATTTTTTAAATAAATTTATCAGAATTTATGACGACATCATGTTTGAAAAATTGAAGAAAAGATAATTAAAGAAACTCTGCGACTTGGTGACGTGGGATCCGTGGGACCGAAGGAAGGAACATAAAGGAGTGCGACGATAAATTGCTATGTGCTATAGGGGTCGAGAAATATAGTACAAAACACTTCACACCCAGAAAACAAAGAATGCATTTTCTTTAACTCATCACCTCTCCATTGATAATAACAATAACTGATTCAAACATCTGTATCTGTTTTTACTGTGATCAATGTGTTAAGAGATAGAATCTTATACTTTTTGCTAATTTGTTCGCACTAAGCCCAAAAGGGGACCACACTTGTTTTGTGGCGTAAAGGAGAGGATCTTCTGTCTTTTTCCATGGATAATTAAATCTCAACGACAAGTGCCATAAATTTTGTTATCCCGTTAAAGATTATAGACCAGCAGGAGAGACGGAATAATTTAAGTTTTAAGTTGAAAAGATAGAAAAGAACTCCTTTGGCGAAATAGTGCGCAGAACTATGGGTCATTCCATGTCAAGTGTCCCAAACTTCGAGAAAATCCCCACTCGACCCCCTCCGATTTTAATGAAATTTTTTTTGGATGTACATATAAAACTCGCATGAAACCATACCAAATTATAGCTCTATAAGCCATATGGTTTCGACAATAAAAATTATTTTAGAAAGGCCTCTTTTTCGTGTCTTGAAAAAAAATCACCAAATCGTCAAGTTTGTGCTTTTATTGCTCGCGATCTAAGACGATTATCAGGTTCAAATTTGGTGATTCTGATCACTGTTTATCGTAGAATAGCCTACTTGTGTAACAGAAGCTCCACGCACTGTAGATTTTTTGCAGTTTGCTGCCAAAGTTGGTAAAAATCGTCGTATTTTGGCAAATTTGACCACCCGTTATCAGCTTGTATCTGCTGAGAGAATGACTTTCTGAAGCTAATTCTTTCCTCGTTTGTAACATGATAGTTCGTCCGAAAGGTGTGCAAGTGGCATCTCAAAATCTCAAATAATTGCTGAATTATGCGAGTTGAAATTCCAGTCAAATTTCTTTTGTTCTCAATTTTGTCGTCAATTTCAAAGGGAATATCTGAAAGGGTTATCTTGAATTTGCAATTTCGTGATATTGGAAGAACACACTTTCGTACTAAAGTTATTTGGAGTTTTGAGGAGATGGATTTATTGGGATTTAATGAGTGGGATGGGGAGGTATGATGTTTATATAGGGAGTTAGTTTTTAGGGTGGGGTGGGTGTGTATTTAATGGGATTGGGTTTGATGTGATTTTGGGTAGATGGATTAGGTTTGGTTTGTTTTTTGTATGGTAAGATTTTGGGTGGGATTGGGGGAGTGTGTTTTGGTATGTGAGTGTGGTTGGTGGTGAGTGTTTTTTTTTAAGGGTGGTTGTGGGGGTTAGGTGTGGGGGGGGGAGATGAAGTTTTTAGATTTTTTGGTTTTTTTGTTTGGGAGGGGGTTATTTTGTTGGTGAGGAGGTGAGAGGAGTGTTTGAGGTGAGGGAATTGGTGGTGGGGGTTGAGAGGTTTATTTGGGAGGTGTTGTGGATAGGGATTGGGATGGTTGTGGGGTTTGGATGTTTTTATGGGGGAAGGGGATTTTTTTTTTGTTTTTGTTTTTATTGGTTGTTTTGTTGTTTGTTGTTTGTTTTATGGTTGTGGGGGTAGGTGTTTTTTGTGGTGTTGTGTAGGATGTAGTGGGGGAGTTTTTAGTGTTAGTTTGGGGAGTGTGTGGGTTGTGGATTGGTGGGAATAAGGGTTTGTTTGTGTTATTGTGTTGGGTTATGTGGTGTTGTGTTGGGTTTTGAATGGAGGGTGTAGAAGTGTGGGGAGTGGATAAGGGTGGATTGGGGAAATGTTTATTTTTGTGGTTTTTGGTTTTGGAGGGGGTGTAAGGTTTATGGTTGTAAGTATTAAGGAATTGGTATGTGATGAAGTTTGGAGGGGATTGTGAGGTTTTTGTTATATGTGTTTTAGATTAGAGGTGTATAGTGTTTTTGTTGGTGGGGGGGTTTTTAGTTTAGGGTGGGGGGGAGGGGAGGGTGGGGGTGTTGAGATAGATTTATAGTTTGGATTTTTGTGAGTTTTTTGGGGGGGATGATTTATGTTGGTATTGTAGAAGGATTTGTTGTTGTTTATTTGGTATGATTAGGGGGTGGAGTGGGAGGGGGGGAGGGGTGGGATAGGGTTGTAGTATATGGGGGTGAGATTGTGAAAAGGGTTTAGTGGGGAGATTTTTGTTTTTGTTAGGGTGGGTGTGTTTTTGGGTGGAGGAATTGTGGTTTGTTTTGGTTTGGTTTGGTAAAGGGAGTGTGTGGAAAGGGTTTGGTGTATTTTGGTTTTTTGTTTGGGTAGGGTTGGGATTAGAGATGTTGGATGATTGGTGGGTAGTGAGTGTGAATAGTGATATATGGAGGTATTAGTGATGAGTATTTAGTGTTTGTTGTGAGGATTTTGATGGAGAGATGATTGTATTAGTGTTGGTGGATTTTGTGGAATTTTGTATTGGTGTTAATTATGGGATGATTTGGAATTTTTGAGTATGGATGGTAGAGTGGTTATATTGTGAGTGTAGTAAAGTTTATGGTGATTTGATAATTTGGTGTAGGTGTTTAGGAGTTGGAGAGTGATTGTTTTATATTTAGGTATTTGGAAGTTCTTTCAAGACACGAAAAAGAGGCCTTTCTAAAATAATTTTTACTGGCTGAACCATAAGGCTTATGGAGCTATAATTTGGTATGGTTTCATGCAAGTCTTATACATACATCCAAAAAAATTTCATCAAAATCGGAGGGGTCGAGTGGGGACGCCTCGTACACTTGACATGGAATGACCTCTATTCAAGTTTATTCAAAGGATTTTTTTTATTTTTATTATTCTAATTTTTCTTTATATCATCAAAAACCTCAGACCCGTCACAACTTCGGGGGGGGGGGGGGGACCTCCGACCATCAAACCTTGAAATTTTCTTTTTTTTTTTCTTCTTTTTTAGTGAATACTTTTTAAAAACTTTTGAGGTTTGAAAATTTCGGGGGGGGTTCTGACCCCCTGACCCCCCCCGCTGGCTACGGCCTTGACCTGACGAGTGCGTAAATGTGCAGAAGGTTTTACCTAAGAAGATCAGACAGTAGTCCTGGCTTAAAGTAGGTTACTTACTGCTTATTACCTAAGCCTTTACCTTCATTTTCAAGCTCGCTTTTGTTTGTGGTGACTCACTGCTGTTAACCCTCCTGGCTGCGATCACGAGTATACTAAAAATTATTTTTATATTAAAATTGGCAGACCACGAATATGCTCGAAAACTTGTCCGTGCTAAAAACTGCAAGTCATGAGTATATTTTTTGTGGAAGCATATTTCGCATCCCCCTCAGCCACTCCAGCGTGTTAATCGGTGGTGTTGCAGATTGTCCCCGGCTTGAATAGGAGGCAGGTTACTGTTTGGCATTGACGAGAGGGCACATGGTTTATGGAACCTTTTTTCGAAAAATCAGTGCGTATTCCAGTAATTTTTATGCAGTTTATTTTTTTTTACTTAAAACATCCACATGCATGTTTAAATATTTCATCATCTTGAATCAAATTTTTTTTTTTTTGTCCCCAAAGATTGGAAATGGATGCCTCTGTGAACTTGAATCAAAGCCGGGCTGAGGACATTACTCTCAAAGAAGACTACAGCAATTTGACCCTTATGAATGATGATGCATTTGGTAAGTTGGTACCGTATTTTCGGGATTAAGTGCCGCACACAGTATAAGCGCCGCATCGGAAAAATCTCAAAAAGAAAAAAATCCGTGTAAGCGCCGCACCCAACCAGTGTAAGCGTTCAGCTATTATTAGTCACTGATATTTTTCTTTTGAAATTTTCTTGACTTTTTCATGCAAAAAGATGTAACCAAATATTATTCTATTTAGCAAACAAATACACAGTTTAAAAATGTGCAGATACACATAATGTTTACAGTGTCAATTGCCCCTCCTCCCCTGGTTTTGAGAAATTAATGTATTTTCATTTTAGTGGGAGTGACTTTTGCTGTTTTTTGAAACATTTCTTTGAAGTTTTACTTTTTGCCTCCCCCGGCAAAATTCGAAATGACGGGCCAGCGTCAGGAAAAAGTAGATCAATAACAGGGAAATACGAACTTACACAATAGCTAATTTTATTCATATTATTGGGTATTTTTTTTTATTCGTATATATTTGTGAGAAAGGTTTAATATTAAAGTCAAGGTTGTAAAAATTCAACCTTTAGACTTCATCTCTTAAATCCCCCCCCCCCATTAGGCTGTCCCGTATTTACAGTTCCTTAATCTGGCAACCCTGGTCACCACCCAGGCAGGTGACACACAGGGCCAGGGTTGCCAGATTTAAGCACTGGGAATATGGGACAGGCTAATAGGGGGGGGGGGGGTGAGCCTAAAGAATGAATTTTTACTGCCTTGACTTCAATATCAAACGTTTCTTACAAAGGAAGGGGAAAAAATACACATTGAGCATACGAATTAAACTACATTTTTTACCATTAGATAGTGATCATTAGTTTTGGTCACTATCTAATTAGTTTTAGCCACTGGTACCTTAGTTTATCATTATATTTACTTCATGAATATTAGTGAGAAAAGGTTTAACACTAACTGTTGCGAAATTCGCATTTTCCTGTTATTAATTCCTTTTTACTTTTCGTGTACCCGTCATTTTGAATTCTGCCAAGGGGACAAAGGGTATATATATTCAATGCAAAATATTACTCCTAGCTAGAATACAGGATTTAAGACGTCCCGTATTAAGGTTCTCCGGGACGCGGGACAATGTTTCAAAAAACCGGGACAGTCCCTTGAAATCCGTGACGCTGGCAACCCTGCACAGGGCGTACCGCCCCCTCCACGTTGCGACGCTATTGACTATATACCTACGGTTTCAGATAATTTTTTCAAGTTTCATGCTAGCACATAAATCAAAAGTTTGAATTCTAAATTTTTTTACTGTGTTAATTTATTTGTTAGACTATTATAAATTAAAATTTTTAAATGCATCTTTTTGACATGTAATGGAGTCACATCCTTCATTTTTCCCATTCCTGGAAAGTTCTTGATAGTGCTTTGTTTTTATTATGCAATTAGCCTATACACCCTGTATCATACTTATATATTATTTCGGTTCATTGATTTAAAAATATATATGTATTTAATTCTGCAAAAAAAAATTATGTTTCAATTTTCTCTTACGATGCCACAAAAACTTATGGCGGGGAATATCTAGGTTTAAATCCGTATTTCATGTTCTAGCTTGTGATTCATTTAAACACAGGTTGCGATGATTGCAAAGCTACACAAATTTGTATAAATAAAGTGATACATGTGGTCAATAATTCAAAATAAGGTATACTATTAACATCAGAGTCTGCATTAGGAATTTATGCAAAATTGCAATTATTACTGTATAAGTACCTTTTATTTCATTGCATCTTCGTAAGTGAATTGGCTTATTATATATGTACTTCTTCAACTTATTCTCTTTTTTAAGATATGGCTTTCGATGAGCCAGAAGCAGCTCGTGATGCATCTAACATTGATGAAGGCTTTCATGCAAGTCTTCTGCTTGGTGACGAAACTAAAGAACGGGGTGAAGAAACAGAAATGGCGGAAACACATACAAATAACAGTGCTAGTAAAGTAGTTGATGCTAGCTTGAAAAATGACGGCTTTGGAAACACTCTTGGAGAAGGTCTTTTAGGTAAACAGTTAGTAGTTATATAATTTTAATCTCATTTATTGTTTCTGTGTAATGATAAGCCTTTTAGTGATTTTTTAAGAGTTAATAATGTTAATAATCTTGTTTAGTGTTTCTGCGTTAAAGTTTTTATTGACTTGCTTTTCCTATGCACATTTTTTTTAATGAAATGAAAGTGTTTTCACCTCAATATTTTCATAAATAAGTGGTCCGTAACAGGAGTTCCTAACCTGTGATTCAAAACCCTAAATTATACTTTTAATTTTTAGAATGTAATCAGCTGATTCATACATGCTTTTAAAACTTTTATAATTCCTTTTCATGTTTAGAGACATGAGATTTTTTTTTTTCATTAGTTAAAAAAAAATACTTTTGATTGAAAATAAACCAAAAAGAAAGATTGACACGGCATGTTTACATACGTTTAGTTAAACATGCCAAACAAGAAGTTTTTTATAAATTGTTAGGTCAAGTAAGGGCATGGTTCGCGCAAGTTCATTACGCTCCTCCCTTAACTCCTGCTTTTTAACAAGAGAAAATAAGGGCCCTTAAAACTCCTAAATTTGACCATTTTTTTCTTACAAACTTGTTGTTTTTATTTTTTTGATACATGTCTTTCAATGTTTTCTTCTGCCACTAATTCCCTTTAAAATATTTTCTTCTGCCTGTAATTGCATAGGTTATTGCGGTTGAGTATTATATGCAAATTCCGTTATTTTTTTGTGTGTTGCAACTAGAAATCCTGTATTTTCGTTATGCTTTTATATTCTCACATCCGAATTTTTTTTCTTACTCCAAATTTTCGACGATTATATGGATAATTATTAATAATATTCATCATAAAGATCTGTTATAATTACATTCTAAAATTGTTTTGCGTTAATACTCTTTTATTTGCTTTTCTTATAGCTACAATGCCTCAATTTTAAATTATACAATCTCATTCCATCTAGTTTGAGAGTCGAATTTTTCTGATTCTTGATATGTTCTTTGCTTTGTTAAGAGGCAAATAAGTAATATTTTTTTATTTCTATTAAAAGCAAAAATTTCAAGCAAAAGTCTGTGTTCTTTATGACTGTCGAAAAATTAAAATTTAAATTACTAATTTAATTTAAATTTTCGCTTCAATTAAGTCGATTGCTATAAAATAGTTTATCGTAGAGCTTTAAAATGTAAATTTAAAATTATTTTACTTTAATAAACACTTGTATGTGCCTTTTTTCCCGATGTGTGCATTCATTTTGAAAATCGCAATCTCTTTGCATCCGCCATTGGAATGAGATGTTTTACATTTATGGTGTTTACTATACTCTGAAGAGGCAAACAACTAGAATATCATTTTATTTTTTCGTTTAAATCATTCAGGTAAAAAGTTTTAAGCAAAATTCTCTGCTCTGTAAGAATGTCAATCGTCAACAGGTTTAAGAAAGTGGTAGTCATTTTGGCCTCTACTATTTTTCATTATTTATTTTAATAATTATTTTTTGATGTCTATTCTAGTTACAAAATTGTTAATGGTCTTATTTTTGAGAAAATAATAATTTACAATCTCACCTTTTTTACATTTTTAAATTTTTTTAAAAAATTCCTTATGAAATAAATATTTTTCAATGGTTAACACCTTCCCCCTTCTGTATTCGAATTTTATTATGAGTCTGCTAACATACTAGAAGCAGAAAATGCATTTGACTTTTAATAATAATCTAAGCAAATATTTTCTTTTAAATAAGCAAATGTTTTAAAATTCAGCCATGTTATATGGGCGATTCTCTGTAAACTCATAATTGGCTGCCCGAACAGAGTATTTTAAAAATAATAAAGTGCAATGAAAAGTAATTTTCGCTCTTACTACAAGTAAAACATTAATTCTTTGTAGCCCAAATGTATTTGGAGTGGTAACAATTTTTTTTCTAGAAATTATCTAAGCACCAAAAACACAGTCCCCTGGCTGTCCCAATCCAATACTCCAACACTTAAAGGCAGTATTTAGAAAAACCTATTAACACTACATAAATTTGGCAATCACCGTATTTTCCGGCCTATAATCCGCCGTTTATCTGTTAAAAAAGTGAATTTTTTTGGGTGCGGATTATATGCCATTGCCTATAATACGATGATTTTTTTTCATGAGATAATAAAATTTCGATCCAGAAACCATAGATGGCAGCACAAGTTTATAAATCAACGACAGCTTATTTTGAGTAATCGCTAATGCGCATGCGCAAAGTGTAAAGCGCGAGAGGAGAAAATCAGATTGCTTCTTGCTTCAGCTTCAGCATTGCGATTACACTGCGAATAAAAATAGCTTTCAAACATGTGAGCTACACTGCCAAATTCAAATTGAAAGCGATTGAAAAGGCAAAAGAAACATATTTTTTCATCATTAAGAAGTCAAAATAATGCATCTACTTTATTTGAAATTCGGCAAAGAAAATAGTTTAGAAAAAATAATTTTCGTGAGTTTGAACGAAAAATTTCGGGACAAAAAATATACAAGTTTTATACTCAAATTTTGTATCTAAAAAGACGTGTGACTACATAATGAAAAATCGTGTACAAACTGATGTTCTTGTATGGTATGTTGTAAGAAAACTACCGAACATGTGCGGACAATACGCCGCCGCGGATTATCTACCGAAATTTTTCGTTTAGGCGAAAAAATCGCAATGCGCATTATATGCCGAAAAATACGGTAATATCTAAAAATAGAATAATGCAACTATATTTTTTTTATGAAATAAGGTCTAATTACATATTTCTAAAACTTAAAATTGTCATTCAAATTCAAAGCTCCTATAAAAAATCTGTTACTCGTGCAAATGTTTTTCGGAATGAAGTTTAAAGTAATCAGTGTGAATTTGCCGAAATTGCTGAGAACGGTGTTGAAACGCCACTTTGTTTAGTTCCAGAGCCACATTTGGGATGAAAGTAGGCATCTGGGTCTTTGTGAAAACAGTCTTCTGGGAAGTAATTTTATTACTGTCAATTTGCTTAATTATGAAACATATTAGTTACTATTTCTACGATTTGTGCCTAAATTTATAGGTAGTTTTGTAACTAATTATGTTTCAATAGTTTTGTAGATGTTATGCAACAAAGTGCAAATTCACAGTCCCCTGCCTAGTTATATTAGGTGGGGGACTTACCCCCTGTCATGATTTATCAGAAAAACAGAAACTTCTATTGACCTTTTTTGAACCAAAGTAATAGATTCATTTCCTGAGCAATATTATTATAATTATACGAACATTTCAAAAAAGCATACCAGGACAGATTCTGTATTTAAAATGACGAGTTTACAGAGACTCGCCCATATGTACTTTCTTATAAAAATGAAATGTTTAAAACAATGTTTTTTTTCTTCGAATGTATCTCTTGTTTTTGAGGTTAGGAGGCAAAAACTTAGTAATGTAACTTATTCAAAGTTGAAGCAGTTTTTAGAAGTCATTCCTTTTTTTTTTCCTTAAAAGCAATCTTTTACTTCTTGAAATGGGCATTAGGCCCCAAAATCTCACTAGCTCATGAGAAAATTTTAATTTTCCTTTCATATCTTCATATACCTAATTGATAGTTATTTGTTTTATACTCTGAGCTAAACTCTTTGTTTCTTATATTTATGCTTAAATTTGTTACAGATGCTGAAACTGGTTCTCTTTTTGAACCTGCTGGCCTTTTTGATGATGCTCCATTAGATCATGTTTCATTAGAAGAACACACTCACACCAATGTAGAAAAACCTGATGTGTGTGAAGACAAAAGGAATGAGGACGAAAGTGATGATGACATGTATGGTAAGAGAGAGAGAGTACTGAATACTCTGTAATGTTTTTTAATTTTCATTTTGAAAGCATATGCGAATTTTAAGTTGAGATTGAAGCTCTGAACTCAGTCTAACAATATGGCGATGTCTCGAGGGCAATTCCACGGTAACTTTCGTTACATTTTGACCAACGCTTTGGCATTTATCACCTCAGTACAGACAAATATTGTTATACAAACCTTGAATAAAAGCTTTCTATGAAAATGACAGTCAAAAGCAAAATTAAAATTCAAAAATTTTCGATGCATTAAAATTTTTCAAAATTTAGCAGTCAAAATTAAGGCAGTAACTTACGTTACACAAAAAGGGAATGACATAATATGAAAATTGGTTCTAAGGCAAATTTCTGCTCTATTACAGCTGTTTTCTTGTTTGAAGTATAATTTATCAGTTCCTTATAATGCTCAGGAATAGATTTTTATTACCGTATTTTCGGGCTTATACGTGTTTAAAAGCTGAATTTTAACTCCTGCGGCTTATACGGCACGGCGGCTAATACGATGTAAAAGTTTTTTGTTTTTGTCTTTTTTTGTTTTTGTTTTTTCAAAGTTCATGTTATGTTTAGTTATTGCTTAAACACAAAACAAATTAGAGTCTGACATCAAAAACCACAACTGCAATGCCCTTGAAAAGATCGATTTTGAAAAGGGTGATAGCATTTCTGCTCTTATTCAGATGTTATTTTATTCTCAAAAACAAAACATCAACCATAACCAACGTGTCGTGTCTGATAAACAAATCCAAACGAAAAACAAATAATAATTTAAAAAAACGCCAGCCCGCCCTTGCCCTGATAAACAAATCCAAACGAAAAACAAATAATAATTAAAAAGAATGCCAGCCCAGGGTTACTATAAGTTGCAGTTATCACCAAAATGTTGCAACGTTTTATTTATCTATGATATTAAAACACTGTTTTCAAATCAATGTTACTAATTCTTTGTCATTGTTTTTGAACGATGCCAAGATCAGAAAACAGCGAAGGTGTAGGTTCTCACAGATTGAATTTTTTACAAAGTGTTATGCGGCGTATCTGATGAAACACATTTTTTTCTCTCGAATTTTGCGAAGTGCGGCGTATACGGTGGTGCGGCTTATCTACCCGAAAATACGGTAATTTAAAAATGTATTTCAAAAATTGGGAATTTTTGACTGGGTAACTTACGTTACAAAATTTACTTACAACCAAATCTTTATTACAAAAATTAATGAATGTAAGTTACAGCTTAGTTTAGATCAAATATTGAAAATTAGCAATTATGAATTGAATTTATAGAAATTTAATACCAAATTCAATGAGCAATCGAAAATATTACATAACATAAAACTTTTAAATGCAAACTGGTCACTGTTATTAACAAGTTCAGGTAGGTTCAATTTTTCGAATCTTTGTTTTCTCATAATAAATTTCATCTGTCGTTTCTGGCCATTTATAATAGGTTCCAACAGCGGCCATTACTTTTACTTTAAACTCGTTTTCTTCAATAATTGTCACAACTCAAGGATACAATGTATTTTCGTACTTCATCACACACTATTCACCGACTTTTATCTCTGTTTTTTCTTCTTGTTCCTTGAAATACTTAACTAAACGAAACCCCACAGTTTGTCCATTTCTAGTTCTTAAATGTTAATTGTCAATGTGTGGATCTTCAGAAAATAGTTTTGATAAATTTTGCTTTTTCTAACATATTTCAGTACCATCAAGAGTGACTTTTATTTATGAATCTGTAATATCCCAATGACTTTTCACATACCCCTTTTACAGCGCATCTTTCTGCAGAGTTCAGTGGCATTTTAATGCAAAATAAAATATATTTCACCTGTAAGAGATAAAATATTTTTATATTTGTTTTTTCCAAAACATATTTCAAACCTTTAAAGCATAACAGAAGTCATTTCTGAATAACTTTTAGTAAATTACCTCTTAAATATTCCGAACAGGGATGAAAATCTTCCGCGGATCCGCGATTTTCCGCTTTTTCTCTTTTTTCTTTCTTTCCGCGATCAAAAAATTTATTTTGCATCAAGTTTAGAAAAAAAAATAGACTCATTATTAAAATGAAGCTTAAAATAAGTTGATTAAAAGAAGTAGAGGTTGAAATTATTTCCAACTTCCAAAATAATGGAAATGTTTTTAGGATGCAGTAGGATTGAAATCTCAAGGATGACCTGCAATTATCGGCAAACTATGTACCCTTTTTTGACATACTGCCAAAAACATCAGTTTCCTTTGTAAGAAGTAGAAATTAAGAAAATTCAGCTAAAATATTCGAGATTTTTGTCAAAAAAAAAAAAAAAAAAAAAAAAGAATTATTTTGATCTTTAAAATTTATCAAAATAGCTAAAGACCATGCAATATTAATTCATCAACATTGCAACCCCCCTCCTTTTTTTCTACATTGTTGTGAATGACATAAAAATAAATAGTGAATGAGCAAGTAAGAGCTTTTAAAAGTATCTACTTTCGATTTCAGGGCGCAAATTAAGAGGAAATCTTGCATGACTAATTTTGCAGAATATGGGAAAAAAAGCTATGCAAACTTTAAGCCGTGCAAGTTTTCCTCTTTTTTGGCTTTGAGCTGTTTTCATCCCTGATTCCGAATGCAGTGATATAGTTTAGAGATAGTTAATATCTTAAAAGCCAAAAAGAAACATGTAATTTATAATAGAGGTGTATTGTAATCTTATTAACAAATAGAGACATTTTAAGAAATATGATTAATTTAAATAAAGTAAATGCAGTAGACTTAAAAGAATTCTTGAATAAATTATTCCTACTAACCACATAGGTTTATAAATATTTAAGTTCTACTTAGGTAACTTACATTACCTGCATATATCGGTAACTTACGTTACACGTTTTGATTGTAGCACAAAAAATTAAATAAACAATATTTAAAAAAAACTTTAACTATTTGCTTCTTGAACTTGAACATGTTTTGGTAACTTACGTTACATAGAACAGTGCATTTTTGAAGTTTACATAAATCACTTAATTTAAGTGAAAACATTTGTTTTAGCAATTCAAAATATTGAATTAAAGTGTAACAATCAATATTCTTCCTTTAAAACAGTTATCCAAAGAAAAAAATTTGAAACTTACCAACGTTGAAAGATTGATCATTTGCTTTGCCAAAAGTTAGATATTCCATTTCGAACTTCAAAGTGCTGCCAAACTAAAAATACTACATTCTTGACAAAAAATTAGTATAAATAATAAACTTCAAACATTTTTTAATAAAAAAATATGCAAAACAGACTCATTGCTGCTGTTTTATTTTTCCAACCCTTTTCCATACTTGCATGGAATTGCCCAAGAGGAAGATTCAAAGCAGAGTGAAGCAGAATAAGAAGTTAAAAAGTAATAAATGATTAGCAAATACGTGAGATCTAGGAAGTTGAGATAATTGGTCTTTTTTTTGTTTTTAATTTGTATATTGTGATCGTAAAGGGGGAACTACTGCTCATAGTCTATAAAGAGGAAAATGAATTATTCTGAAAATAACTGAAATAATATTTTATTTATTTTCGCTAAAAAATCATCCAAATGTTTCATTGTATTTGTTAAATATTTTTTATTTTTGAACCTTTTACGTGGAAAATAAGTTTTTTTTTCACCTTTTTTTTACCAGCTAAAAATTTCTGTATTCTATCCTTTTATTTTACTTCAGTATTAAATAAGGAAGTTTTCGATTTTTTAATTTTATTTCGATATGATAGAACAAGGAACACAAACATTATCTGTGAAAAAATAAAAAATTCAAGTTCAAGTGATGGTGACGGTATGTGGCCGAGGGGAGTTATTGCTCTTCGACCTCAAGCCGATAGAGCGAGAAGCTTTGTATTTTTCCGAGTGGAAAAAGATTTTTTTCACTCCATTTTTGTATTCCATTCCAGCAACCATTTTTGTCCTAGGCAAGATATATACACAATTATGCACATCCGTTTGTATATCACAATGCATTTGTTAAAAATGCATTTTTAGTTGCCCACCATTTTTTGCACATAAATATGTGGGTCATTCGAGCAAAAATGGTACAAATCATGTCTGAAACTCTTTACTTAAGATTATCAATTTAAAAACAGAGTGGACATGTAACACAGGGGACAAAAAAAACCTTTAAAAATATCTTTATAATCACAAAGAAAAGTTAGACTCACAGAACAAGCATAAAGTGGAATAAACAGCCTAAAATTGTAAGTCTGTCTGCAATTTCAAGAAAAAATCTATTTTTTTCATCATGAAATCGGCTGTAACAGAGTGGACATCAGTTCAAATTAACTACCATAAGAAATGAATTAGGCTCACCCTGGTTGTTGACTACATAATTCAATGTAGCAAGCTAATCACGGCAGTTATACTACCTATATTTTTAAAAAAAATTACCAGATTGAATGCAATTGTTTATTTTATTTCCAAAAGGCTTATAACAGAGTGGACAATTCGAAACATAGAAAATCTAGGGACATGGTTAGATAATAGTGTTTCTTGGGGAAATTTTTTTTTCATTTGTGTAATAAACTGCAGAAATGGTGTCAGAAGCATCTTTTGTCCAGTGCACTAATTTATTTTGTTGTTACATTTCAGTTTTATTTTAAATCACATCTAAAATTCTAGCAATTTGAAGCTGGGACACGCCATTTTCTCCTTCCTCTGACAAAGATAATTTTTTTTGAATCATTTCTAAACGGATTGTACCTAATCTATTGATACTTGATGGCACAAAATATAATGGAAAACCAATAAAAAATACACTTAATGAGTAGTAGTTATTAAAATTGATTTTTAAAAATTCTTAAGTCTCGGACATGATTTGTACCATTTTCGCTGGAATGACCCATGTACAGATATCAAGAAGAAGAAAAGTAATGGAAATTCCTTTACTCATAATTATTATGTACAAACCTCTGATAAGTTTTCCATTTAGACCTTACTTCCATTTCTTTGTCCAAAGAAGGGAACTTCCTTGTATTGTCTGAAAGGAGTAAACTTTCAATCATTTAAAGAATTTTTCAGATAGTAAGAGTTTTTAGTAATCCGAGGTAAAGTGAGCCCCAGTCAGCTGAGATTTTCGAAGTTCTACATAAATCTAAGATGAAAAAAGGATATTTAAAACATATTCAAGAAATGGAAAGGTTGAAGTTTTTTTACTGTAATTATGCACGTAAGCAATGAGTTAAAAGATATTGCCTCAAAACATAAATAGTATCAAACTTTGTGCTTAAAAATCTGATTAAAAAATCTGATCTTTAAAAAAAACTACTTTCTAGATATGGGTCCGGCATCTATGGGTGCACCATCACCTGCATCATCTGTTGAATCTCCCAGAACACATGCTAGTGTTCATGAATCTGGAATCTTTAACGAAGATAGATTAGATCTGGCTGACGAACCATTTTTACCACCAGGGGGGAACACTGGAGCACATACTTCTGGCGATATACCTGGCGTCCTCAATGATATGGATCCTTCTGGACCAGCTTCAGCTCTTCCATTCGATCACCATAAACTAATGCATGGTGAATCAGAAAGTTTTGCTCTTGGACCTTTAGATGCATCAATTGTGGAAGGTAGGTATTCAAATGCTTGGAAAATAGTGGTTTTTTTAGAAGTTTATTTATTTTGATGATTTCTCAAGTTAAAAAACTGTCTAACCCTTATCCTTCTAAACTAGCCTGTTCCACTAAAGGGATACAGGAAAGAGTCAAAAATGTGCACTCCTCAGGAAACTCTTTTGACTACACCTATTCCTTGGGAACTTCTGAGGCACATTGCAGAAGCTAACTTCAGAGTTACCACTTCTCATGACTTTTAATAAGAACATTTATACCACACATAGGTATTGTTTCATCTCTCAACTGGCCACTCTGTTCTACAAGAGACTTTAAATTTTAATCATCTTCTCGGAGGTCTGACCAGGGTAAATTCAAGTCCATTAGCAGAACCTCCACAAAAATTTTCAAAATCAAGCAAAACGGACCCTTTCCTAAATTACGATCAAGCAAATCTGAAATCAAAGTAATGCGTATTTCCATGTATTATCCCGTAATTTTTGAAGCCTTTCTAGACATTAAATAAGGGGGTCAAGTTATACATTAATCTGCTAATTTTGGTAAAAAAGAAGTTAGCACATTTTCTGTGATGCTCGGGCAAGCAATAAATCACTAATGTTCTTATTTGTTTCTTTTAAAGGAATTGACAACTTAGAAGTCAGTTGTTTTATTTAATAATTTTGCTTGTTTTTTTTAAAATTGATATACGCATTTACATATTTAAAAGAAATAAATTAATTTCCAAAAACCTATCCGCATAATTATTTTATTTGTTTTCAAAGTAAATATATTTTTTAAATACTTGAGTTTGATTTCATATTTATTAAAGTTCATTCAGGAATTAATATAGCAATGAAAAGTACTGCTTATTCCGTAGTAGTACTTAAATATGTTATAACTAAATTCTGTGGATAGAATTCTTATTGTTAAATGTAATATGCAATTAACCCTTTAAGCGCCATGTATTAAATTTTAGGAAACCTTAATAAATTTTGTTTTGTCCTCCAAGAAAATAAGTTAGATATTTTGAATTCATCTTGGATTGAATAATTAAGTTAATAATTTTATTGGCATTTGTTCCAAAATTTTACACATTAAATTCACCCAGTGAAATTTGAGTGCAGAATTTTACGTAGCGGCCACTCAAGGGGTTAAAGATATATTTACAATTCAGTGAAAACAATTTTGTGTGTATTTAAATAATCAATTAAAATTTTGTAAATCAATTAATAAAAAAATGATTGGGCCCTTAAAATTTTTTCAAGACTCAAAAAAAGTCCTTAAAATTTTCAAAAAATTAGTATGCATCCTGTACAGGTTTTTTCATTATATGAATCATTTCAGCAATTTTGAAACTAATATTTAGAATATATGGATGTATTTGCACTTCAGAATACGTTTTAACTGCTGTGAGTATTATGGGACTAATTGTGCAATATATATATATATATATATATATATATATATATATATATATATATATATATATATATATATATATATATATATATATATATATATATATATATATTACAAACAAATAGTAAAAATGAAATAAAAAATGGCATATTAGGAGAAATGAAAGGAGAAAGGTTGAATCCAGAGCTCATCAGCCGTGGGGGATTCAATAGTGGTCGAACTTTTTGGTAATTTTATTCCTAGTTAGTCGAGACGAAACCCCTGCTTTTAGTTTTAGGTTTTTATTCTTATGTGCAGTTTGCAGACTCGTATTGGTGCTGTTTTGTCCAATGAAGATATGTAGACTGCATATTTTGAACTGAAGCATCCTCTATATAGTTTATTTTTAAATTAAAATTCTTTGGTTTTTCGACCACTATTAACCCTCTCGCTGCGTATTTTTTTTATCAAAATAGGTTCAAAAATTGCGTATTTTTTTTTATTACATATTTCAAATCTACATATATTTTAGACTTAAAATATACAAAAATTTTTTGTAAAAGAGTTTTTTTTCTATATAGAATTAGATCATAGAAAAAAGTTGTCAGAATATTGAAATTGAAGAATAATGATATAAAAGCAAAATTTTGAAAATCAATTTTGGTTAAATTATGATTTATTTTATAAAATACAAAGGTAAAAAGTATATACTAATGAAAATATGGAAAATACTTACAAAACATTTATTAGAAATGAAGTTTTGTATGATAAACTTCGAAACAAGGCTCGAGGCAAAGTCCGACCTCGCAATTTTTGCACCAAATTCGCGTTTCTTTTCGAATTTTTTTTCCGCTTTCAGTTTTTTTTGAACAACAGACAGCACACTGTCTACGAGGCTCTTTCTTGATGGGATTTGGGGGTATATGGCTAACAAAATGTCGAGCAGTTAGCCTTATGGGATTGAGAGTTGAACTACATCTGCTAGAGTGAACACTGGAATTTCTATCTGAATACTTCTGAATGCTTAGTTCAATAATTTGCAAACGGAAATCTAGAAGCGTTATATTTTGTAATGGGTTATCCTTTTTATAAAGGATATAAGCATTCCACAGTGATTGGTCCATGAATTGTCGGAAAATTTTTATATAATATTTCCCTTGTTGTTTTCTGAGGGTGGGGTAATATGACATTTCTTGATCACATAAATCAACCCCACCCATCGTGTTGTTGTAATCACAAACAACAATCTGTTTGAGTACAGTTTTCTTTGATTTGCATTTCACCAAACGGGAACTTGCATTATGAACTGTACTCATAAGAAAAACACTCTTTTTATCTTGCCACTTCAGAGCCATAACTTTACCCCTTTGGTAAGCAAGGACGTCACCTTTAGGGATTTTTTCTTTTGCAAAATTTGGAGGAAGGTCTTTTCTCATCTTATTTACAGTTCCATATAAGTCTGTTCTTTCTTTAATTAAAATGTCTGCTAACTGTGGAGACATGTAGTAATTGTCCATGGTTACACAGTAACCTTGGCCCAGGAATCTGTCCATCAGGTGCAGAACAATTTTAGTGGAAACTGGATAATTTGCAAATTTCGGGTTATACACAGTTCCATTACCTGTGTATATGAGAAAGTCTGCAATATATCCAGTTCCCACTTCGCAGACCACAAAAAACTTAAGGCCAAATCTTGCTCTTTTTTTCGCGATGAACATTTTCCCAGCTCAGTCTGCCTTTGAAGCGCATCAAACTCTCGTCTATGCTGAGATTTTTATCTGGTATATAAAGATTTCGAAATTTGTTTCGAAGATGCTCCATGATGTCATAAATTTTATTTAATTTTGGCCATGGATGATTATCCTTATCAAACTCTTCGTTATTTGTAAAATGAAGGAACTTCATCAGCAAAATAAATCTATCTTTCTGAATTACTTGTTGAAAAATAGGTGTTTGCAATATGTGACGTTTAGACCAATAATATTCTTGTTTAGGTTTTTTTACAATTCCTTGGAGAAACAAAACGGAAAAGAATAATCTAAGTTCTTTCTCATCCGTATCTGTCCAGATCTTTCTTTAGGAACTGCCTTATTCATATACTGCTGAGCGTATCTGTTGGTCTCTTTTACTATTATTTGCAACATAACATCGTCAAAAAAAAGTTCAAAATAATCCAAAACAGTTGCATCATCTGCCATAGTGAAATTTGGTCCGGGATTGCCAATAAAAGGAAATGAAGCAGCTGGTGGAATATTTTCCATATCAATTTTGCACCACTGTCGGGCGTTTTGAACAGAAAATGAATTTTCAGATTCATCACTATCCACTGAGGAATCCGAGAAATTTTCATCAGTTCCGCTATAAATATCATCAATATACTCGGAATCAGAGTCAGAACTACTGTCAGTGTCGGGAATATCGTCAGGAACATAGGTCATATCACTCGCGAAACGCTTCCTGCCAGACATCTTTCAGCTCTGAAATGCGCGCGCAAAATGCTAAAAAAAATTCTTTTTATATTTTGCAGAAACGTGGACAACTAACGCCATCTGTTAGTCGACATCTAAATAAACAATTAAACATTACAGAAAAGCGGAAATGAAACCATGAACGGGGAAAGTGCGGGTTGCACACGTTGCGCAAATTTTGCCACTTCTACGTTGCCCGTGGAAATCGCGGGATGCGCAGTGAGAGGGTTAAATCCCCCACGGCTGATGAGCTCTGGATTCAACCTTTCTCCTAATATGCCATTTTCTATTTCATTTTTACTATGTGTTTGTATTATTATATACTTGGCTTTTTAGTTTAGCTGCTTTGCGCATCTGTGGGCTTTTGGTGTGGTCTCTTCGTCTTTCTTCTTACTATTCTGATATTTTATATATATATATATTGTCATACACAAATAATTGCTTCACTTCTAAAACAAAGCCAATTATCCTGCACTTGTGCTAGTTTCATGGTTTGCATAACAGCTGCACTCAACAGTGATCTGATACTTATTTTTACTGTAAATAACAGTTTTCATTTAAAAGCTTTGAAAGAAGATTTAAGATGGAAAACTGTATATTTATTTATTTGCCTACGAATTTTTATATTTACAAGTCAGAACAAAGGGCTTATTTTAACTACCAAATTCATTGTTTACTCTTGAAAAGTTGTGCGCTTTATAGAGAATTGCATTATATAGGTCAGCGTTATAACGGTATTCTACTGTATATATATGAGAAAGAGTCGCAGTTCTGCTCATTAGTTTAAATTCTTCTTGAATCTGCGTACATTGAGAAAAAGGAATTGTTTAGGAATGAAAATTTTCCACTTTGTGATGCAAGTCTCTTTTGTTTAAAAACCTTTCTGCCTGATTTTGAGATCAATGTAGTTCTGTTACAAAGTAATGACCCAAAATATAGGGCATCAATTTTTAATCATAATGAATTAATTCAATCCTGAGATGATTTTAAAAATTATTGAAGTTAAATAAGGTGTTTAAATAATGGTATGCAATTCTATCATGCAGTTAAACTTTAATTAAAAGTATTCTCTTTGTACAACAAGTTAATAATAGCGGGTTCTGCAATTGAAATCAAATTGCAGTCCTTATGAATGTAACATTACCTTGTGTTTTGAAAGCCAAGAAAGTCTATCAGAATAGCACTAACTTTTGTTTTATAGGTTCTGAAAGAATTGTCAAAGCCAAAAGAAAAAGGAAGCTCATTGTCGACGAAGTTAAAAATATATCGGGAGAGGAGATGAAGTTACAACTGTCAGACACTTCTGACATTATTATTTCATTGGATTTGGCACCACCCACTAAAAGATTAATGTACTGGAAAGAGACTGGAGGCGTTGAAAAATTATTTAGTCTCCCGGGGGCAATCATACTTTCAAAAACCTTGTCGAAAGCATATCAGATGCATTTGACTACACGATCAGTTGAAAATGAGAATTTTGGACTTGACGAGGATCTCATTGACCTTGATGCAGATTTAGAACAAGCACGGGATAGAGATGAAACTGAAGGTAAGTATCTAGACATAAGAAATATATAAATATTTTTATGTTTCTGCATTTGTGTTTCTGCATTTCAAGGCATGCCTTTTTCAATGCCCAAAATGTGACCTTATTGATGCAAAGACATAGAATGCCTTTACATCCACAAGCTCACATTTCGTCCATTGAAAAAGGCATTCCTTTTAATGCCAAAACATCTGTCTGTAGTTTTCCTGCACACTTTTTGCTTCTAACATTGTTTTTTTGAACTTTTGCTTTTATCTAGACATTTAACCACCAGTACCAGTATGGTGCCGTTCATGCTGAAAATTTTAAAGCAATATCGCAAAGTATTCTTCTAAAATAATTAAGCCAGAGAAAAAATATATGCAGTGAAGCATTATTTCTACGTTTCTCTTTTGTTTTTTAATTCTTGCAGAGTATTAATATATAAGGTCTAGTCAGAGCTGTAACCACACTTTCGTTTCAGTGAGGGTTTTACTAAAAACATTTTTGTTACAACATATGAAAAATTTCTGCACTTAACATAATTTCCGAACTTATATTACTAATGTATCAAGTAGACAGAAATTCTATGATTGAAAATGGTATTAAGTTGAAAATATTTCGAATAAAGAGATGTTTTTTCTTTTTTTTTTTTTTCCTAATTGCAGTAGTTGAACTGTATAGTAAAGCTAGACCACGGACAGATGGTGCATGGACTAGAAGCAGAATAGGACAGCTTTATTTTGAAATAGGTTGGATTAGTAAGAACAAGCGACTTCACTGCTTATACATGCTTGTGAAGATGACCTTTTTCAAAATGAAGTGGTCCATATCCGCTTCCAGTCCAGGCACCATCTCTCAGTGGTCTAGCTTTAGAATAAGCAACTTAATTAATTTTATTTTTATTTCTCTGAAACTTGTGTTTTGTTTCTTCACATCATTAGTTGTATGAGTCAAATTTATTGTTTATTTTTTTATTATGTGAATAGTTAGCATTTTCTGGGATTTTTTTTTTTTTTTTTGAAAAATTACCAAATAAGCAGTTAGGATGGAGGATTTTTTAAGGATTTTTAAATTGGTATTTGTTTTTAATTATTGCTGCCCTTTTTTGAAATTAAGATGAGTGAAGTGTAAAAATAGTTAGCTTAAAATTCAGGTATTAAGTAAGCAACTGCTTATTTTGCAGCAAATATGAAACATTGCATCGCTCAAATTTAGTGCAAAATCAATTTCTAATCAAAACATTGTTTAAAACAGGGCAGTCGTTTCAAGTTTTTCCAGGGGGGTGCAAAGGGTTCAAACACAATGCAATTTCATCGGAAAACATAAAAAACTGTGCCCACTTATATGTGAATACATTGATTTCTCAAAGCCAGGGGTGCAATTGCCCCCCTAAATGACGGGCCTGTGTTTAAAATATATGGTATTTCTCTATTAATCATACTTGTTTTACTAGTTTTTAATTCGAAAGTGAAAATGTATTTGAAAAATTCTTATCTCCAAAAATATATATACTTATTTTTCCTGGGTATGAATTTTTAAATATTCACTCTGAATTTTTTTTCTTGTGTTACCATAGTATCAATTTCTCGAAAAAGAAGACGTGATGAGGACCAAATAATACCTCCTGAACCTCATTTAGATGCTTTGCCTCCTTATTCTGATGGACTGAATCATTCATCATTTGAAGCAAACTTTCTGCATCACCAGCACCACTTGTTCCCACCAAATCCTTCGCCGCAAATCCCTGAACCAGAAATGATGTCGAATGTTATGTCTGTGATGTCTCATCCACAAGCCCATCCTCAAGCCCATATCATTCAGCAAATGCTTCAACCTAATATGAATGAATTATCACATATCCCACAAATGATGCATCCTTCAATGGTAATAAGTTTTAATTTATTTCTTAAAATTAATTGCTTCTATACATTATAATCAGGGTTCCCACGGTCCTTAAAAGTCCTTAGAAACTCCTTATTTTTCATTTTGAAAAATAAGGGCCCTTAAAAGTACTTATTTTTGATTCAAGGTTCTTAAAATTATTTTTAAGTCCTTATTTTTTACTACTGCTAGTAATTTAATGATATGAAATTGCTAGCAAGAGAATGAAAAAAAATATCTTTTCAGCTTTTCCTTTGACTTGCATTGGGATCCTGTGTTGAAATCTAAGCATTCTCACATTCTCAGTGAGAACATAGAAAACAAGTGTATGTGGGTGGAACTGGGGTTGGTAGTTTGTCTAGAAAATATCCACTCACTATTTGGAGTTTGAAAAAAAAGGGCGATTGAAAAAAATATATAAACTAATAGATGCTTTAATAAGAAAACTTTTAGCTCTACAAATTTTTTGTCCTCTCGTATTTTTCAGTCTGTAATCCATAGCACAATGATTTATTTTAAAACTGGTGCTCAACCTTCTTTAACTCAAAAGTCATACCTCATATTAAGATGAATGCTGTATACCAGTGGTTCTCAACCTTTTTACAGCTACCGCCCCCTTTAGTACTGAAAATGTTTTCAACGCCCCACTTTGCGCATGGACGTGAAGCTGAAAGAGGTGGAGGAGGTAAAGCAGTTTTTTTAACAGATTTGACTCTATAATTTTGCCCAAATAGAGAGTTGAAAATATCTATAGAGTAAAAAAATTTATGCGTCAAAAGTTTTTTATACTTTATAAAAACATTTCAAAAAAGCGGGCCTAGAATGGTTCCATTAAGTAAGTGACCCATTTGAACGTAGAACAAAACTGTTCGAAATAAAAATGCGTTGTTTTCAACATTTTTATTTGAAAGCACAGATATTCTGAAAAATAGACTGCGTTCAAATAGTTCCCTCAAACGGTCCAATCCCAAACCGTGTTGTTTTTATTTACTTGCAACTATGCAATACGACTCCCTCATTTATTACATACAGATATTGCACTTTATACTACTGATGGACAATAACAAAGGCAAACCTTCTATTTTTCTCAGGTGGTACAAAGACTTGCAAGTATTAATTGGAGGGGGAAAATGAAGTAAGTTAAGATTATAAATTTCAAGATAAATTCAACTCAGAGAAATTCTTTTTGAGTAACAAGGGAAAAAAGCTCTCACATTTTTTTTTTTTTTTTCAAACTTGAAGGCAAAATAATCAAAAATAAGGTTAATTTTAGTCATGTTAAGGGGTCATAGCTCCTTCCGGTGTTCTCTGAAATTGAACTCTTAAAAACCTAAAATTAAACTATTTTGGTTGATGTTGAGGGAATGGTAAAGGTTGGGGAGTTTTGTACTGAATTTTTTTCTCATTGTACTCTTAATGCTGTTACGGCGATGACCTAACGACACAAAACGTCAGCCAAGTCAGGTGGCTTTCTTCTAGAATTTTTTAGAAACTAACCTCCGAAAAGATCAATTTTAAACTCGGTTTGGTCACATTTGTTTAAAGAGGAGGCTAGTAGTTTAAGATTCCCTCTCGTAATCATTTTTTAAAAACAGTAAGCTGTGTTTGAGAATGAAGGTTTCGAGTGCGCTTTAACAGAAATGTCTAAAAATAAAATTGCAAGCTATGTGTGGTTATGTTAGGGAAAGAAGTTTTGGCAATGTAAGTTAGGTGAGCGGGGAGAATTTTCGAAATTAATGGTCGAAAATCGCAATTTTAGGTCCTTGCATGTGGTTTCTACAAACAGTTTTATTGCTTCATGGAGAGAAGTATGACCCCTATAACCCCCCCCTACCTAGCGTGTGCCACTAATCTTTGAGAACATAAGGATCAGGGTTCAGTCTGAGATATCCCAGAAAATAAATTTGAAGGCCATCCTTGGTGAAGTAAGAAAAGAGGATTTACTCCCACTTGCGCCCAAAACATGCCCTCGCAAACACATTTCAAAATAAACCCATCGCCCCCTTACCGCCCAAAATATATCCACCGCCCCCCTACTGCCCAAAATATGTTCACCACCCCTCAGCATCATCCCACCGCCCACCGGGGGGCGGTATCGCCCCCGTTGAGAACCACTGCTGTATACCAGAACACTTAAGTCTCAAGAAGTATAGTCATTTGAAGGTTTGACAAAGACAAACCCTTCTAAACTAGTTCCTTCAGAACAAAATATTTTTAGAAGTAAATACTGACACGTAAATATTGAATTTTTTGATGTATTATTTTAATGGCGACTTTTTCCTGGAGCTTAAGCCTTTAGTATTTTTGATCTTTTTTCCTTTTGAAAGTTTTCTAAATAGTATCGTAAATCATGAAGAAAGAAAATTACTAAAAACTTTTTTAAATTACTTAATTCTTAATTTATTAATACAATTTTTGCAACTATTTCTCAGAAACTAGTTTCTCAATATTAGGATAATGACGTAAGCAGCTACATGGGTCAGCTTTGCAAGCTATAGGCACCACTTTAAAACCATGCTTTTCAACCCATGTTCCAGACATACATTTTGCCTCATTTGAACCCAATATTCATCATGCCAATCAATGCAATCAAATAAAAATATTTTGTAATTGAAGACTTGCACGTTTGCTACTTAATTGCTTCCATTTGAAAATTTTAATCCATTTGCATCTGCATTGATTCAAGTAAAAATTATCGTTGACTTTCACTAATGGTTATCTTAAATGTATTGAGAGTTTTGGAAATAATATAACAGTAGCTCAGTTCGTTATACTTTGTCATAATTAAAATTTTCAGCTCATATTTGCAAATCGTTTCTCAGATAGTTGAAATTTTCTTATCACAAAGCACTAATTTAGAAAATTCTTGACCCCCGCCTCCCCCGTAAACATTGCATCCAGTGAGTCATGGGAAATCATGGATTTCAAACTCCAATTGTAGCAGATAGCTTGCATTTTGTAAAAGTTTGTGTTTGAAGTGTTGCATATATCTCTTACATTTATCCAAATTGTCTACATGCAATTATTTTTAATAAAAGGTAATCTTATTTGTGAAGAATTGTTCCGCTTAGACTATTTTGGAGGATGAGATTTTGAAAACTTCAGCATATCTGTCCTGAATTTGAGCCCCTGGATATGTAGTTTTGGAAAGTGATTAATTCACTTTTACAAAATTGAGTTTTTATCTTAATTTTACCAAAATCTGAACTATACTAAAGTAAATAAAAGTAGGATCAAATTAGAACTCCTTGCCTTGTATTGAAATCCGTTTCAGGTTTTTTTTTCCTTGAGAAAGATAGTAAATTGTTCCTTCTTTTTACTAAACAGACAGTTTTTATAAGAATCAGGCAGGTCAAATACATGCTATTTTTGATTTCGCTCAAAATTTTGCAGTTGTTTCTTTGAATGATTTTAGAAAACACGTATTTTTTCTTTTCCTCCAAAAACATTTCTGAGGACTTGTAAAAATAAGTTGTTCCCGACTTAGTGTTTTTCTAAAATTCGGTTATCTCGGCTCTTTGAGCACCAACCAAGGTATTTTTTGCGATTTCATCGTCACATTAAGTGTCCAAATCGTAAATTTTATAGATAACCGTCAGGGGTGGCCAAATTTCGCTGAAGATAGGAAAAAAATTCATATTTGAAGCTTCCTAGCTTCCTGCACTGGGGGGTCAGTAGCAATTTTCGCATGAAACCTAGTTAGTACTATATATATATATATATATATATATATATATATATATATTACTTAAATCGATCATTAGTTGCAAGGCTAATCCTCGGTGGGGACTAAAAATGCCCTTTTTGTACGTACAGAAAAGAAAAAGTGCACACTTCGTGACCTTATATCTATGTATGATGAGGTTCAACAGGGAACTTTGAGTGTATTTCAAGCTAGAGTATGTGTATTTTCAAACAAGTGACAGACCTATGGGAAAAATGTCCTGAAGGCTTATAAAGTGCAATTTTCTCATTTGGGGTGCATGTGTTAACGACGAATCTTGTAAATTGTACTCGAGTTATATGCTTTGTCACACACCAATTTTCATAGACATTGTATATGCTACTATGCCCCTCTCTAATTAAATCTCAATAATCACCGTTGTGCCAACCTTCTTGGGGAGAGATCTAAACCCGAATGTATCAGTTGATTAATAACGTAATAGTTCATTTTACTGTTTTGAAATACCTATTGTGTGCTTAAAAACAAATTGCCCATATTTCTGTCACTTGTTTGTGAAAATACACATACTCTAGTTTAAAATACCTTCATTAAGTTCCCTGTTGACCTTCAGTGCACGGAGATATAAGATCACGAGTGCGCACAACTAATTAGATAGATAGTTAACACATGCAATTTTCTCATCTTGAGGTGCACTTTATTAGCCTTCAGGACATTTGCCTATAGGTCTGTTACTTGTTTTTATGAAAATACACATACTCTGGTTTAAAATACACTCAACAAGTTCCCTGTTGACTTTCATCATACAGAGATATCAGGTCACGAAGTTTACACTTTTTCGTTTCTGTACGTACAAAAAGGGCTAACTTCGGTGACGTTTGGTGGCCCCTTACACAATTCCCCGATAGGCAGCTATAAAATTTAAAACATATTTCGATTTGAACACTAAACGTGATGATTTATTCACAAAAAATACTTTGGTTGATGCTCAGCGAGATGAGGTAATCGAATTTTTAAAAAGGTTGATTTTAGAGGAACACAAATTCGATCTAAACTTAATGAATTTTTACAGGCCCCAAAACATTTTTTTGGTGAAAAAGAAAAAATATCTGTCTTCTGAAACGTTTAGAAGAATCCACTATAAAAATTTTAAGCAAAATCAAAAATGGTGTGTATCCGGACACCCGATTTCTGCTCGGTACTTATAAAAACTACCTCTTAATGTGTTTGAATAATACAAATTTTATATTTTTCTGCAAGACGCAGCATCAAAGATTCTAATGCATCTTGTACTCAAAGCTAGTACTTTAATGTTCAGTGTTTGATGTAAAATTGCCGCTAGCCTTGGAATTGTCATGAAGATAAAAAAAGTTCAGATCACAATTTTTTTTATTTTGAAAATTTTTCTTAAGTCTTGGGTTTAAAATGTAATGATAAATGCTTCAAAAATATTTTTTTGAGGGAAAAAATGTTTGAAAATAAAGGTGTGTTTGTGTAACCCATAAAATTAATGCATATTTGATTTCTTCTAAATACTCTAGAGGTCCTTAATTTTTTTGAAAAAGGTTCTTAGAAAGTCCTTATTTTTTGTTTTGAAAAAGGAGTGAGAACCCTGATAATGCACATTTTAGTAAAAGAAAGAATAAATTAACTCAAAACAATTTTGCTTTTATGTTTGATCAGTGATGTTAGTTTCCCAGGCTGAGTAAATAATACCAACTTAGCAAATGCAACCAAAATCATTCTTTTAATAAGAAATAAGTTGCAGTATTTTAACATGATGGGTTAAAACATCTGAATAAATGTAGGCTTATGAATCATTTGATACATAACACAAGAGCCTTAGTGAGAGTATTTTCTGTCTATAGATAGTTTCATGTTTTTAAATACGTTTAGATGGAAAGCGACCATCAAATGTAATGTAAATCAAAAAGTTCAAAGTTAATCGATTTCGAACCATGTTTTTTGTTAATAAGTCACCCAAACCCCAAGGTGGGTTCCCCCAATATTTTAAACCATTGGCAGCACCATTTCTGTACATATAAACTTCAACATTTTGTATGACATTTAATCTTAATAGCAGATATTCTTTTTAAATTGCTCTATAACAAATCCCACCTGTACTAAAGCTTTTTATGTAAGGGAATGTTAGACAAAAAGCTGCTAGTCAAAAAGTTGAGCAATGCCTACTTATTTATGTAGAACCATCAAGGCACTGGTGGTACAAAAATGCTTTAAGAAATCAACTCACTGAATTTTAATCGTTTTGTCACAGAATAAAAGCAACTTAAGGCTACTATTCTGTGATAACAAAAAAATAAATAAAAATAAGAATTCCAAATTACAGGATGTAAAACATATTGAAGTTACTCATGCTTTGAATCTTATCAAATGCCTAAATCTTTTTTACACCATTTTTTTAAACTATAATATGAAAATGTTTTTATTCCTTTTTAGGCATTTTAATCATATCAAACATAAGGTGACCATTAATGTTTTAGCATCCAAAGGAACATTTACCAATTTTAGACGTCTGCATGCATGTGCACATGAATGCCCCCCCCCCCTCTCATTATTTTTTAAAAAAGTTTGACTTGAAATGGGGCAGTGAGAAATTTTTCTAAAAAAGAAAAAAAAAAAAAAAACATTTTTAATTTTTTTCCAGAGGGCCTTGGGAAAAATTTGAACTCTTAGTACAAAATAATGTGTTTGAAAATTTGTAACAGATGGTGTCTGAATCAAATGTACTACCCAATTTAAGCAGTTGACTAAAAATAGAGTAGAGAGGGGTGAGGGGAAAGTAAATGTAGAAATAAGTTACTAAAACTGTTGCAATGAAATGCATCTTTTAATAATTTCAACAAGTGCTTTCGTTGTAACTACTTCTAATTTTTGTCTACAAAATTTTGATTGACTTTGAAGATTAAAATAGTTTTTGAAAATTGCTTCTGTGCTTGAGTTTTAAATTATTTTGTATCTTATAAATTTTAGTCATTTTCAAAATTAAAATTTATTTTAAATGAAGCTTATGGTAAATTAACTTTTTTTTATCGTAGAAACATTTTGCATTTTAAATTAGATGTTACCTTTTAAGTTTTTGTTTTAATTTGTAATTAATTCTAATTTATATATTAGTTCCTAAATTGTTTTAATTTGTAAATTCATCTTCAGTGTCTTTTTTTTTTTGTCTTTTCAAAAATTACTTCATTCTGATAATTACAAAATATAAAATAGTCATTACTAATTTTTGAAATCCATAAGATTCAGAAACATTCGTGGATGTGATTTATGTTTACCCTATCTTAGAAAGTTCAAATCGTATCCCAATTTCTTATATAATGAAAATTTTCTGAAGTGAATATGTGTGTGCATATATATATATTCCACAAGTCAGAATAATGTTTAACAGTGCATGTTAACCTTTAGGAGCCGGACGATACACATGCTGTACCGTAACTATTTTTTTTTCAGAGGACAGGGTTGAGATTTTCACTCGAACCCTTTAGAGCCGGGGATTTTTTTAAGGTTTCATACGTTTGGTACGACAGTTTATACCTTCTCTTTTCAATGGAAAAGAAATCTGTGGTTCAACTGTCGTACTACCTGGGTCGAAAGAAAAATTTCTAAAAAACAGCTCGGTTCCAAAAGGTTAAACTTTTGAACGTGTTATTTGGATCTGCTCTGAAACCAATTGCTGCTCCAAAATTTAATGTAACATGCTCCCAAACTGCTCCAAAAATTAATTTTTGATTTTTCACCCCTGGGTATGTATTGAAGTGGGAATGGGTTGAGCAGGGTTATAAGAAAATCGCCTCCTCACCCATGAAATACTACAACAATAAATACATATATGTGTATGTGTTTATAAGTAAAACATTTTCCATCATGAAAATTTCTTGCTGTGTCACTGGCGTGAAGTGGCCCTATACAGTTATAGAAATGCTCAAAAAAAAAAGGCCACATAAAGGTCCTTTTTTTTAAAAAAAATCTACTTTGAGTGTGGGAACCTTGTTCTGTTTTTGAATATCATAAGGACAGCAATTAATTATGATATTAAATGGGTAAATCAGGATAGCAAATAGTCCCAAAACTCTGATAAGAACCACTTTTTTTTAACAGTATGTAATATATTTATTTTAAATACTGTGTAATTTTTGTGTCCTGCAAGCTGATTTCTTGAATAACCTTAAAAAAATATATCTAAGTAAATAATTGTGTCAAAACAATGAATAAAAACCAACATGAGACACATATTGACAAAAATGATATCCACATGTCTAATGTTTAAAAAATGCATAAAAGTGATCCCTTTTTTATATTTTGAAAAAATTTAACCTTGAAATATGTGTTTTTTTTTTTTCTTTTTTGATATGTTTTCTTTTGTCTTATTAGATTGATCAAGGTCTTCATGCAATGAATCCTATTCAAAATAATTCACATACATCACACCCTCCTGTTGTACCTGAAACCTATAATCAAGGCATGCATCAACAAGTGATGGAACCTGTTTCACAGCATTTGTTAGCTGACACAATGCCCCAAATTTCTGATCATCTGCACCATTCTGAAATTGATAAACAAATGCCAACTCTTACACATACACCTTTAGATGAAAGACTTGAACCTAGTCTTCAAAATCAGTTGACACAATCTGCTGATCAAATGTCATGTACAGAAAATTATTTAAATAACACAGAAGAAGAAAGAGAGAGGGAAAGAGAGAGAGCAACAATATTCGAGCCACATGTTGACGATGAAGTTACTCAGCCAGCAGAGGAATATTCAGATCTCCCTATGCACACTTCCAGAAATAAAAATGTTCTATTTGAATCTTCGGATACTATTCTGCATAACGAAGCATCTAATCTTAAAGAAATGGAAAATGAACATTTTGTTGAGAATCACACACAAAATATGCTTCCTGAATCAAGTGGCGAGCAATGTAATGCTGCAAATCTGTTTGACTCTTTGAATAATGGAGAGCCCTCCACCCATACACAGAATAACAATATGCAAATGCAAGATCATAATGATGACCAGCAACAAAAGAGCAACGACCCATTTCAACTGTCTGATGATGATGACTATGGCGCTCCAACTAGTGTTGGACCAGTAAGTTACATGTCAATAGATTTCTTTAATTTGTAGCAATTTCCTGAATATATATATATATATTTTTTGATGCACTGCAATCAAAGTTATTTTTTATTTCTTTAAAATATTCCTTCTGATAAAAGGGGAAACCTTTTTGCCTAATTTAGCTGCATTTGTTGGTGGTCGCATTCGTGATACCCTCTCCACTTATCTGTTTTTTATTGCAATGCATCCTAGTATCAGACTAATGCAAAATGCTTTGATATTATTACATGCATCAAATCTGTTCCTATTAGGCATTTAAGATAAGTACCAGCATAAGGAGAAGTAATTGTTATAACGTAATCATTTTATTGCTCCCCCCCCCCCAAAAAAAAAACTTGTTATGGAGTATCTAAACTATTGAATTGTTCTGTATTATACGTTGTAACTAAACTCATTATACTCCAATTTTACTAGCAATAAAAACTGAAGGTAGACAAATTATTGCAAAAAACGATTACATTTTGGTTTCAGTATGTAAGTGACAAAAAATTGACTAATTGTGGCTTCTCATAGTGATACAGTAAAATCTCATCGCTGCATATACCAATAAAATGAAACATCTATTTCGGGGAAATACCTTCAGTCCCTTTTTAGTTGCCATTACATTACTTGAATTCCATTCCAACAAACAGTATTTGCAGTTTCTTGAAGGTTAGCTGTAATGTGATTATTTGTATTACTAAGTAAAAAAATGAAGTGCCAAATATCAATGCAAATTCAATTTCAACTATGCAATATTTCCCTTAATCGTGCAATATGAGATGCTGACTGTGCAGCCATAAAAACAAATTGAATACATAACATTTGACATCATTCGGCAAGCTATTAAATTATTTTTTACATCAGAAATTCTCAGTAGAAAAATAATGTAAATTCTGAAAACTAAAAAAAATATTTGATGTATGCAGATTAAGTTTAAGATTTCCTATTATTTCTAATAAAACACAAATAAAAATATAGTTGCCGACCACCTTATCTAGTCGTCAGAGCAGTCTGCCATGGATGGTGTGATCCCAGGTTCGAATCCCGGCCTAGGCATGGATGTGCTTTCTCTCTCCTGTTCTTGTCCTTTCTTTGTGTGAATGTATTGTTATGCTGTGAAAGGTTGCCTACCCTTTTAAGGGGTACCTATGACATGCGTGTACTGTGGAAGTTGGACTTCACACCAAATTATAGTACAGTTGCAAAAGTTAAGCAGCGCACCCCAAACAACAAAAATAAAAAGAGTTTTTTATGTAGTTAATTCTTCTAAATTAAATCAATCTCAATAATTTAATTTTGTGATAATTCTTTCAATTTCTATTAACTGGTAGCTATTAAGAGCAATTATATTTTGCGACCTCAAATCTGGAGTACTTCAGACAGAGATCTTTTTGTACTTCAGAATTTTCCTGATTTTAGGTTATGACCCTCTACAATTGGAAAAGAACCATTTTATTCAAAATTTTACTGAGTTAGGAAAAGTAAATATATTGACATTGATTCCAAACAAAATTTACAATTAACTAAAATTGTCATCAAAAACATTAAAAAATATTGCTACAAACAAAAAGTAAAACTCTCTTATTAGGGAGTGAAAACACACATTTGTAAGGAACATGATCTCAAACCTGATCATGCTCAATACATTGCATTTTTCTTTGTTTGAAAATGTTTCTTTCTAGACAAGAAGTGTTGCAAAATGTTCCCAAGTTTGCTTTAATTGTTAGAGGGCAACAAATATGCACATGTATTGAATTAGACTGTTCCAATTTTTATAACTTGCATCAGGACTCATATATTTCATCTATTTTTATATCTTATGTAATATTTCAATGTTTGTTTATTTCATTATTTTGCTATTCTTTTAATTTGACATGTAAGAAAGAAAAAATGTAGCTTTAATTGTTTGGCGAAATTTACAGTACCCACTGAATTTGTCAGGTGATCATTTTTCGTAGTATTTCATGCATTTTATTTTCTTTCTTTGACAGAAAAGTACATCAAAAGCTTTCTAGCTGCATGACTTGAAATTTAAGCAACAATCTTTATTTACCTCTGGTTGAAAATATTTTTATCTGATGTCCCCTCACCTTTTTAATGAGAGAAACAATCTTATTACTACAGTGAAATACCTTTTTACAAATATCAATGCTACAAAACATCCTTTTCAACAAAATAATTTTGCATGCTAATCAATATCCATTACATTGCTCTCTTGTAAATTCCTATTACCACAAACAAAATTTATGAAATCATGAAGGTTGTTGTAACAGGCTTTCAATGTATTAGTAGTATTCCTTTCAAAAACACTCAACAAGATTTTTGGATTTCAAAATTGTGATCGTATCACATTATCTTGCTGGAGAGTTAACTTCAATTATCTTTTCATGACCTTTTTTACATGAGTTAACATTTTTTATTGTTGAATCTGAGGTTTCTTGTTTGTACAAATGTGTGGTAGAGATGGATTAATTTGCATGAGAATTCACGGGAGGTTAGTTCTCACACTTTTTAATTCATGTGTTTCATAATCAGTAGAATTCAGGCTATTTTCACGTTACAAAAAGTGGTGAGGGTGCTCATTTGTATAGCTTCTCTCTCCTCCAAGGTAATCATTGGTGCAGAATTCCCATTAACAAATTATTTCAATTATTGAGCTGAATAAACATTTTGTGTTTCATAATACAGGGTGTCCACTCCTATCGTGGACCAATAGCTAATTTCTAAACCGTTAGAGATAAGCATATAGTTCATTTAGGAAAAAATCTCCAAATTACGAAAGGAATTTTGGGTCTATTCAATGTTTTTCAAAAAATCAAATTTTGAAAGAGTTACGAAATTTAAATTTTTATACAGCCCCCCAGTCCTATCAATCATATTTAATAAAACATTCTTGACACTGTAACGTTTAAAACTAAAAAAAAATCACTCTTCTACGACAAAAATTGACCGAGTTATGACGTTTTGAAAAATCAAGATTTTGAATGATTTTGCATACGGTCCCTTCAGCGATCTCTCGATGACGTCATGAAATAATGCAAAATCTTGATTTTTCAAAACGTCATAACTCGGTCAATTTTTGTGGTAGAACAGTGATTTTTTTTTAGTTTTAAACGTTACAGTGTCAAGAATGTTTTACTAAATATGATTGATAGGACTGGGGGGCTGTATAAAAATTTAAATTTCGTAACTCTTTCAAAATTTGATTTTTTGAAAAACATTGAATAGACCCAAAATTCCTTTCGTAATTTGGAGATTTTTTCCCAAATGAACTATATGCTTATCTCTAACGGTTTAGAAATTAGCTATTGGTCCACGATAGGAGTGGACACCCTGTATTTTAGTTCATAATAGTTTACATTTTATGTTATTTTCCTCTGTCTTAAAGCAATACATCTAAATAAGAATATAATAAAAGCAAATGAACTCTGCTTTTGTATTAATCCAATATGAAGTTTTTGAGTTACCAACCGTTTTTCAAGTTTCTAAGAAAGAGCTACAACTATATTAATAACTTCACTGACTTATAACCAAAGATTTTAAAACTACTTATTCTTACAAAATTGTATTCTCTTTAATTTAGGCTTTACCAGAACAACAAATGGATGATGAAACATATGAACAGTTTGAGGAGAGGATACTAGTAAAAAGAACGACTCACATGCTGCATTCTATTCATAACCATTTAGATAGGGATGAACATGTGAAATTTGGCGAACTTGTCAAGGGTAATAAACGAAAACAAGTTGCCCAGAAATTCTACACGTTTTTAGTGCTTAAGAAACTCGAGGCTGTTGAACTGGAGCATAATCAAACAGGGGATTTGCTTATTACTAAAGGTTCGAAGTACAACGCTGTGTACAATGGCCAGTAAAAGTTGAAATCAGAAAAGATGATTGAGTGCTTATGCATTTATTTGTATACGTGAGTGCTTTGTGCATGTGCTTGCATATGCATATAATGCCTTTCAAGTTTGTGATGTCAGAATTTAAAATGCATCCTGAAGCACTGGAATCAAATTTGCCAGTTATATAGGGACCAAGTGTGATATAACATAAAACTTGGAGAATTTAAATCCTTTTTATGGAACGGTTCATTGTGTGTTACTTTCTGTAGGAAATTTAATTTATCTGTAAATAAGACAGGTTCATTTTTGTAATTTATAAATCTTCATCTTTAATAGTAATTTATTTTGATGGATGTATATGTATTTTTTGTAGGGAAATTATAACTGAAGGTTTCTAACTAGAAGAGAACTAATATATGCCCATGTATTTTAATAGGTTCACTGTTTCTTTGTAATTATGATTATTTTGACAGAAATTTTTAGTTTTGAAAATCCTTAAATATTTTAGTACTTTCATGAGAGTTAAAATATTGTTCTTGTATGAATTTGGAAACTTGGATTCATTGCTGTTTGGAAATAGCCAATATCCAATATTGATGCTGGTTTTCATTGAAATATTTGTGTATAGAAGTTGAATAAATGAGGTATATTTTTATAATAAAACTGTACATAGCCTGCTGTTTGAAGATTTTAACAAGTTTTCACTGAAATTTATATGAAAATATTCAAAAGTAACATATGTAAATATATCACTGTTTGGAGGAATGTTCATCTGTTTCTGCTTGATAATGTTAAGGTATTAACTATTTTTAAATGCATGCACAAATATTACATAGTTTTGTATTTAAAAATTCAATTTAAGGTGCTTCAATTTATGCAATTCATGTCATTAGTATTTGATGCGTCACATTTTCTAGGCTATTAAAATACTTTCATTAAACAAGGGCTTGAATCACATGAGCGTTTTAATCCTCAAATAGTTTCTTCAATTGCATCAAAAATAACGCAAAGTATATTCATATTTTAAAAATGTAAATTGCCATATCAGATATGTAGATGCGGATTTTTTTTCACTTCCAGTTCACCCTGTTTTAGCTTGACTGAGTTGTTAGACATTAATTTTAAAATAAATCATATTCAAAGTTAAGTGTAGAAAATAGTGTGTAAAAATTCTTATTTTATACCCAAAGGAGTTATTCAAAAATATTGTTTGTTGATAAAATCCTACATTGCTATATTTTCTAATATTAATCACTGAAAGAATAATCACTAAAATGACTCAATGAATTTAAAATGTGTTAAAAATTATATACATATTGTGCTCTTTATTTTTTTTATACCCGAAGAAGTCTTTTTGAAAATTTATTTTTATTTAGAAAATGGCTATATTGTTATATTTTCTAATGTTAATCACTAAAATGATTTAATGAATGTAAAATGTTTTGCTTTTTAATCTTAAGTACCCCAAGAATTCTTTTTGAAAATTTTGTATTGTTATATTTTCTAATGTTAATCACTAAAAGAATCTTCACTAAATAGACTCAATGAATTTAAAATATATTAAACATTATCTTTGATCTTAAGTACCCCAAGAAGTATTTTTGAAAATTTTGTTCATTAATAAAATGCTTGCATCGGTGTTCAAAAGAGATACAAAGCTTGAAAGGTTGAAAACCCCTGTTCTCTGCTGATTGTGTTACCCTTTCTAACCGTGCGGATTAAGATAAAACATTTTCCAAGGATATGAGTGCTTATTCAGGATTCCGCTGATCAAAACTCTTAGAAATAGATAGCAGACATTGAGCAACAACTCAGTTGTTTAAAAGCTCTGCACAAACTTGAATTTCGTCTGTAAGAGTAAAAAAACAAGTTTGCAAAGAACACAAAATTCTTTGTTGAGTTATCAAGGTTTTCTCTATTCAGTTATATTAAGTCATTCTAAATTTGCTCTGGTGCACTGTCTATCCTTTACTTTGAAAATGTTTTAGGAACAAATGCATATTCCCACAAGTAAGTCATTTCAGTGGTTTGATTATGCTGTTACTTTCTTTTCTTTCTCCAACGCTATTTTGATTTGTGACTTCATTCACTACTAGGTGCAACTTTTGTTCTTATAATTATTTCGAAGAATTATTATTGTACTTTTGAAAGTTTGTATGTCTGGCACATATTTCTAATTTGAACTCCAAAAAGCATCTTTTGTATAGTTGTTAACTCTTAGTGCATGAATTTATGAATTTGAAAAATATATAATACAATTATGGATTATTTATATTGATTTTTTAATACCTACGGAACTTTAAACATTGCCAAAAGTGATCTTTTCAAAGGTTGAGTAGGTGTTTTTTTTTTCTTTGCTATAAATGATAAATACTTATCTCCCCTTCCTCTTTTTTTTGGTTGAATGAATCAGCTGTATCATGATTATCTAGTGACAATCAAATAGTTTTTGAATTATGAAGTTATGCAATTTCCTTGAATAATTTTGTAATTAATACAAATTGTATATTGTGAATTTTCATTCTCAATCCTGTGAATTTTCTCAATATTTAATATTCTATTAAACCATTTAAAGCTAATTTGTTAGTCAGCATATAAATGTCTGAGATTAAATCAGTCATTAGATTTTAGTCCCTCCTTTTTACATTTTTATGAATTACTATGAAATAGTTCATATTTCTCTTTGAAGAATATGTTCTGAAATTTTCTCACTCTAAGTAGTTAGTTGAAATAAATAAATAAATAATGAAATTAAATTCACGAAAATTTAAAAAAAAAAAGAACTGTTTACTACTAAGAAAAAAAACCAAATAAAATCAAATTAATTAATCAGCAGTTATTCCTATCTTTAAAATGCTACTTTTCATAATATGAGCCATATTCATATTTTGAAAATTCTGAGTTTTTTTATTGAAGTAATTGGGCTAAAGTAAAAATTGGTTCAATTTGTAATAATTACAGATTCAGGAAATTTATTAGCATTCATTGTATACTGAAAGTTGTTACTACATAAAAGTAAAATAATTCTTATGGAATAGAAATACTAATTTTATAATTAATGAATACTTGCCTGCACTCCAAACAAGTCTTATTCTGCCAGCAGCAGCTTACACAACACAACATTTTAAATCCATGTGTCAAAAGGTTAGAGAAGCTACCAGCTGTACTAACAACACCATCTTGGAAAAATCAATAAAATATATTCCAATAGCCAATAGTTGAACATAGTCTTATATTTATGTGCGTAGAATATTACATACATTTTGAGTCCCCAAAATTTTTTAGAGCATTAATTGGATCTAAATTTTATAAGTATTTTATGTTTTTAGCATAAAACGTGAATGAATTCTTACAGTTGTTTTACATCTCATTGTATTATTTATTTTTATTCATATATGGAAACATTTTTTATGTGAACTGCATGAGAAATAATTAAAATACTATTATATGATCACAAATGCAATTATGATTTTAATGTTTAGTTAATTATGTTTCATATATATTTTCACAATGATTTTCAATGTAAATATACTTATATTGAATTGTTGTTCCAAGAAATAAACATAAAAAAAATGAAATCTTTACTTTTATTAATTTTTTTAGACATTTATAGATTTTCTATTCAAAATTTTGAATAGATTGATTGAATTTCATCATCAAAATTAGTTATTATAATGTTTAAATATTTGTAATTTTATTTTTTGAAGATATAAAAAAAATATTTGATTGTAAATGAAAAATGATCAAATAAGCTTTGTGCTAAAATGTGGTTGAAGTTATAAACCGATGTAAATAAAGCACAAATTATGAAGAAAATACAACAGCTGTATTTTCTTCGTAGTTTGTGCTCTACTTACGTTGGATTTTTACTGCAATCATTTTGTTGTTTATGTCCGAGAATTTATTTTAAAGCTACATTTCTTTTAAAATTTTAGTCTTCTGTATTCATATTGTTTCCAGTGCTAAATAAAAAAAAGCAATTCTGTGCAAATGTTAAGAAAACATTTTTATTGAAAAAAAAAGGGGGTGCAATTGTTATGCTTTGAGAGATTTCAGCAGTATTAGCCTTGTGTGTAAAAATGTAAGGCTTAACTTAGAGCTTCATTTTAGCAAAAAGGTGTGATAGGCGGGAAGTCTATTACGCATATCTTGGTGGATAAGTATGCTGAATTCTGTCTTAAAATGTAAAAATTTACATAAAACTGAAGAGAAGCAATTTGAAGAAAATCAAGTTTTTGCATATTTTTACTGTTGGCTGATTTATTCTGAAACACTACAACATACACAAAAGATTTATGATCAGTTTTCTGGTGTTAAGCAGTACTTTACCGCCAAGGCAAAGACAGAAATAGTGTCAGCTGGTTATTCCATCCAGAGACTGCAGTTTCATCTAATCTTGAACTCATCAGTCTGGTATAGGAAGTAACCGAACTGGAGGCAGATATAATCTCGTGGAAACTAAGAGTGCAAAAAAAAAAAAAAACATACCTGATGAAAAATTAGCATACCTACGCAGCAATGGCGCGGTACAACTCGCGAACTTTCTTTTTGAGAGTTGTATCATACCACTGCTGCTCTCTTTTGTTGGTGTACTGGCTTTGCACAAGGTACCACTTTTTTTGGTATGCTTAGCTTCTATAAAATATTTGTTTCCAGCTCAGTTGGTTACTTCCTATTCCAGATTGATGAGCCCATAATATGGTTGAAACTGCAGTCTCTGGATGGGAATAAACAGCTGGTGGTGTGTTGCAGTATACTGGTGGTTTTGTCGTCCAAGATTGATGGTGTAAAATGTTCTTGTCAGTTGTGAAATGTTAATGATATGTCACTATTATTGATTATGTCACTGATGCTCCACTACGCACCAGCAATGTTAACGAGCTTTGTTGGTTTCTAAGAAGCAGTTGGAAACTTCATATTGAATAAGCATTCAGTAATTCTAACAATTCTTGTAGTGTAATTTTATTTCATATATATATATATATATATATATATATATATATATATATATATATATATATATATATATATATATATATATATATTGTTATCTGATATTATCTAGAAAAAATTTAATTTTTAAAAATATTATGTAATCTGACTTGTTGCACTATTTCTCCCTTTTCTTAGTTTTGAAATCACTGTTGCATCAATATGAATTATTAATCGTTGTTGAGCAGGTGATGTAGATGAATAAAAGCCATAGAAACTGTTTGGTTAAATATATTGAATACTATTTTCGTATTAGAAATAAACAAAAAAGGCATAAATTTCGGATTTGAAAACCACCCCCCAGAAAATTCTAACAATTGAAAAAATATGGAAGTAATAAATTGTATTTATACTGGAAAAAGAGAATGTAGTGGAAGGTAATGTAGAAATTTTAATGGGAGAGAGTGAGGGCGGGTCAGATGGGGGGGGGGGGGGCATAAAGTGATTAGTGATTTAAGTGAAAATTTTAAGCTGCAGTTTTGAGCTTAATCTTTTATATGAATTGGATATTGATTTCAGTTACTCATTTTGTTGAGACATTCAAGCCACACAAGTTATGTATTTGAGCATTGTACGAGTTGTTTTTAGACATTATTTTAATTTTAAAAACATGTTTTTTGTCACAAATTTGTGCTTAGTGACTATAGCTCACTTAATAAGAGGGAGAAAACTTAGTATGTTTGTTCCAGATCCCTAAGCTGTGGAGTAAAGCAATTTTCAGCTTTCCAAGATTTACTTTCGAATTCAGTTTTTTTCCCCAAATCACTGACCTAATATAATTTAATTTTCTAGAATTTTAATTTTGAGTGACTGCACTGCTTGGCACACTAATAATAGCTAAAAAGCTACAACAAAACTTATATTTTGTTGGTGTATGAAATAGGTCTCATAAGTTGTTAATTAATTCACCCCAAATTTTTTTACCTATGTCATTCTCTCTTCAAATATAAAAAATTATATATAAAAAATTATATTATAAAATATAAATTAATATATTTTTTGACACTATTAGAACAAATTAACAAGCACTCGTCTCCAAATTTGCAAATTTATCATGGTTTTTCACCTTGCACCGCTGGTTAATGTTGCCACTTAACCCCTGATCAAGAAACTGCTGTTTTTATTTCAGTTATTGTGCTCGTTTTTGATTTCCTTTTTCTTGTAAATGAGGAATGCTCAGTTTTTATATGAAGGAGGATAATTATTGCATGTTTAAATAGCATGTTTATTTATGACTATGTTTCATGGACTTGTAAATTATGTAATTCATTCTGCATTTTTTTTTCAAGGTCAGAAGTTTTTTTGTTCTAGGCTTTTCCAACAAACTATCTGTTAATTGAATCTTGATGTTTGTTGCAGTTTGTGTAATGTATGGTTTATTTTATATTTATTTATTTTTTCCGGTGGAGGTGAGGTGGAAGGTTGACCCTTTTTTGCTTATTAATTTAGGGTGAAGTCTCAAGTGTCTTGTACTCTGTATGTGCCTCGCTTGCAAATTTTAGTTATATTTTGTAAATAAAATTTTATGACTATGATTTTAAAGTGTAACAGTCTATGCAAAGAAAGTGAAATCATCGATTTATATGAACTTCTGGTTTATGAAGCCGCAGATGCTTTCAGTAAAATGCTCCTTGAAAGAACTTAAAATTTTCATTTGTATTGACTAGAATAACTAGAAATGTAATATTGAATTCTTTTCACTGTATGAAAATAATTGTATTTAATTTCTATGTGTTTTTTTTTTTACTATCTTTATGTTGACTCCTGGTGTTATAGTTTTTTTTTTTTTTTTTTTGCATCATTAATCTTCAATTTCAGAAGTATAATAAAGTTTTTCCTGTTATACCAAGCAGAGATGTTTACTGAACTAAATAAACAAAAGGGTGATGTGTGTGTCTAGTCGCTTGCAAATAGTTATTAAATTGCAGCAAATCATTATTGAAGTGCTTTGAAACATTTTAAAGTTAAGTCATTCATAATTCAACACACAGTTTCTCCTCTTAATTACTTGAAGGCTATGAAACATAACCAATGCCATAATCTCTTATTTCTAAGCCACAAGACTTAGTAAGGAGGGTGATAGTACCCATCTTGACAAGCAATAACTGATTGTGGAGCATGGTCTTGCATTTCATTCGTAGAGGCCGAAAAAAGAAAACAATTGTATTCTTCTGAAAGTTCTTAAGAAATATATAATAAGTAGCACAATTTAGTTTGTTCTACAGAGAAAAACTCAAAGTAAGTGTTTAAAATGGCAGCCAAGTGTTTGAACAGGCAGTGTTAAAAATAGTGATTTTTTTTTTTAATTGCCAAGCAAATAAAAGTAAAATAGTTTTCTGTTTAAATAAGTTTTAGCGGTTTTCAAACATTAAAGAGCAGTCCTTACTTAGTCTTGGCTTGTGATCATACTCCAATCTGTCACCAGCATAAATAAAAAAAACACCTTCCGCTTGAGCAGGCTCATCCGGGTTGGGTATATATAAAAGTTTCTGTATAGCCAACAGAACTTCGATAAATGTTACTGGACGCCAACCTTCGTATTTATTCAACAGAGACCGGCGAACTCTCCCCTATAAATATATTTAAAAAGAATTTAAATCAAAGTCTAATCATGCCGCGTAGTACAAATTGCGTCAAAAGGAATAACCTAGGTGCCACTTTTAAGAAATCAAATATATGTATCTAAATATAAAATATATACAAAAAGATTTTTGATTAAACATACTGTTGTATGCTACACACAACCCATAGCATGTTTGTAAAATATGCTGGAAGAAAGAGGATTTGTTAAAAGCCAAAATTGATTGAATTTGAAAATTGCTTTTATAAATGTACTGTTCAAGCCAATTGCAGGTCTTAATCATAAATTAGGAAGGAAAAACTTAGTCCTCAAATTTGGCACCTTGGGTTGGAAATTTAGGCGTCAAATCGAAACTTATACACCCAAAATGTGATTAACAACCACTCATTTCTAGCACTGGACAGGTTATGCCGGAAAAAGACTGGCTCTGACTGATTTTTTTAACGAATCTTATTAACTCTTTTTCACTAGACTTTTGCTCACAGTAAATGCTTGAATTGTCTTGCTATACTACAAAGCACTTAAAAATGACAGGCTGGGCGCGATTTGAATTTACTCTTTTCGGTGTCACGCTATTTTTCCAATATGATAATTGCTCGTCTGAATGGTTACAGTCATGCCTCCTGTTTCATAAAAGTGTTAAATAATTGTTTAGTAGTGGCACATAATGTATAGCTAGACTATATGATTGTATATGTGGTTCTTTTTTACATAACTATGCTTAATTCTTATGGCCCACCCTATATTATGTATTCATTTAAACTTTCATTGCAAATCAACAATGTGGAATTTAGCAGCTTGTAAAATTTGTATGTACAGTAAACTCCCGATTATAGATGGTATCAAGTGGCTAGGGTACCGTGAATAGTAAAAATTGCTAAAAAGCTAGAAGTGAAGGGAAAATTAGGTAAAACACAGTTCTTGTTTAAAAACTATAACTATTGGTGCATAAAACGTCGTACAAGCAGAGAAAATATGTACAATACGGTGAAAATTTATTTATGTATTCAGTAACATAAAAGCAATAAAGAAAGTGTGTTCTACCTACCATGCAGAAAGTGCAAATAAATGGAATAATGAAAAAACAGCAATAAAAGACAACGTTATAAATGCTCAAATTTGCAAAAAAGAAAAAAAAAAAAAAATGCAGACACGCATTTTGGTTTAACAATCAACCCATTTCAATGCAAAAAAAGTGATCTTATGGTTGAAGAAATATCCAACAAAATGTATCTGTTTATTGATTAAATTTACGATATTTTGGAAACCATCGGTTTGTTGCAGCTATAATACTTTCTTGATTCGTGGCTGCACGTTTCCTCGTATTAGTTTTTCACGAAACTGCGTTAATCGTATAAAGCAGTGAGTAACCGCCCCTAAGCAAGGGCTAAGCCAGAAACATGCAATACACCGCCAACTCGGCCATTTCGATCCATGGACAGCTGTTTCGAGCTTATTGTGCTCTCATCAGCATGGAATACGAAAGTAGTCGAGTTGGAGGCAAAAATCCTCTTATAAAGTAAAGAGAGCCAAAAAAAAAACTGGTAGCTAATGTAAAATTAGAATACCAGCAAGCGACCGCACTTGGTACGTCTTTGCTTTATAAGAGGATTTTTGCCTCCAACTCGACTACTTTCGTATCCCATGCTGATGAGAGTACAATAAGCTCGAAACAGCTGTCCGTGGATCGAAATGGCCGAGTTGGCGGTGTATTGCACGCGTTAATCGTGTTTGTTTATGTGAGCTATTGAAAGTATAAGTGTTGTAAGTCAATAAAATAAGATTTTTGGTAAATGAGCGGTTTAGTAGCCACTTTTGCACAAAACAGGGCACTAATGTTCCGTTTTACGATAACTGTCTTTTCCAGTAAATGGCTGAACCTAGTCTTAAACCGTTTCCGCTTGAAGCCGACTTAATTTCCATTGTAACTTAGCTTCAGCATTGTACTATTCTGTGCGAATTTCAGCGTATTAGAACAAAATTCACTTTTTTTTATGCATTGAAATACGTTTTAAAGCTCCCACAATTCTTTTGATCCAAATTAAACCCTGGGTGAAATAAAATGAGGTTATAATTATTCTCTGATATAAACATAAATTTAAAAAAAATTACTTCTATCACTTTTGCTCTCAATGGTTCAAACATTGCAGCAGTTCGTTCACTCGAGCTAAGTGCTTTATAGTCTTACCAAAGTACAGTAGTCCCCCCTCCCCTCGTTCGTAGATAATCGGGGGTGTACTGTAATATGAATTTTGCATAGAGTATTATAATGATATAAACATTTGAGCCCACAGAAATATTTTAAGCTGTGTTAAAGTGCTATTTTGCTCATAAATACTTCTGACATTTATTAGCCTGACTTTTTTCTCTCTCTTTTTTATGTATTTCAATATTGTTTTTGATGGACAATTTCCTTCTTAATTTGGATGACTAAATTTTAATGCTGTATGAAGTAGCATTTTGTTTCGTAATTTAAGTAATTAGGGAATCTTAGTTCTGAAAATTGAAGTGAAATGCGATTTTAGACATTTTACCTGAAAAGATAACTTGTCCCCCCCCCCCCTATTACAAATTTCTAGTCTTCATTTTTTGGTCGTATTGTGTTCAGTCTTCTTGTAACTTTCTTTCATCGAATTTACAAGAGTAACATATTATTTTATGAAGTGTGTTCAATTCGTTAATGTATCTTAATGACTTCATTTGTTTTGCACTTGTCGTCTGACTCATGCTAATTTTATTTTCATCTGCTTTCACAGAATAAAGGAATGGAAAATTGACATTTAAAACAATTGTAAAAAGTGTTGACGCGATTTTTACACCAGAAAAATTTTGTATTGTCCCTCATATCTTTAGGAATGTATTGTTAGAAAATTATTGTCATGTTGAAAATTTGACCTTAAATCAATGAAAATCAGAAAATGATATTTTTCATGTTTGAAAGCTCTTTGAATCATTGTTGATGTAGGCTCATAAGAATTCAATTTTTATGTTGTGCTTTTCAATGTTTTTATTAGTCACCTCATCTATTGGACATTTCGGATGCAATTTTTAAATTACAAAGTTGACATTTTGCTATTGCTGCAAAAGCAGATCACGTTATTCTGAATCGTGTAATTTAACAAGCAGTATTTTGTTAATAAAATAAATAGAAACACACAAAAAATGTTTTTCTTCTCCTTTTTATACAGGTTGGAGCAGAGGAATTTGCTTATTTCGTTATTCAATGCAATATGTGTAAAAATGCAAATGTTATTCTTTAAACACCGTACAGAACAACACTGAAAATTTATACTTACCTAATGTGAAAGATAATGTCAGAAAAATGGCGTCCATTATTTTGAATGCGATTGAAGTGAAATGGCTAACTATTTTTATACTCAGTTTGCAGCACCACCTATCTAGCAATATTTTAACTAAGTTCCTAAACCTAAGTTAATTCAGTCAAAAAAAAAAAAAAATCATTTTCAAAATTTGATACACTTGTAATTTTTCGTGGTTTATCAGAAATATTTTTCTTTATTAAAAATGATACTGTTCTTGTAAATACTATTTTGAGTATTAATAAGGTTCTACTAATGTAAATACTAAAGTTTTGGTTTAAAGTGTTCAATGCAATTAGTTAAGTGCGAGCGGGGAAAAGTGAAATAGTTCATTTCGTTTACTTATTTATTCAGTTTTTAAATCACAAACGTATTTCTTCTTTTATTGATTCATTTACACTCCTTCACTTATTAATTCCCGAATTTATTCACTTATTTTCTTATTCATTCATTATCTTATTCCCTTCTTATTAATTCAGTTTTCTCATCTATTAATAAACTAATTTATTTATTTGTCTTTTCGTTTATTATTGCATAATTAATTCGTTAATTTACACATTGATTTGATGAAAAATATTTTTAATAATCAAATAAGAAATATTTCATCACAAAAATATTTTAGTTTTCACTTTGCCCCATGATTTTTTTAGGGAGAAACCTTTCTTCTTTTTTAAAGTTAATAAGCAATTACTAAAAATGAAAAATAATGTTCAACACAAGTTGTATTACAAAATGCCCTTAGTCCTTCTGTTTTCACAATATTTTTCAAAACGAATTTCCAACCTTCTCATTTTGAAACAAGCAAGTTATCTAAACTATTTCACTTCCCCCTTACTTTCAGCATAGTCAAAATATACTAGTTGAAGTACATTTCTGGCACGAATATTCATGCTTTAGGTTTCCTATTCAATTCTGCCTTTAAATTCACCCCTCGCAAGCCGAAAATATTCGTTCTTGAATGCATCGGCAGCGGACTTGTTTATGCAAGTTGTTGGTGATAAGCAGTCCACAGCCCAGTTATGACACCCAGAGACTGCACTTTCGTTTCTTGTTATTGACTCGTCAGTTTGGAGTAATCAATAACCTAGCTAGAGGTAGATGTTCTTAAGCGGAGATTACCAACAAACAATTAGTTAAAATGAATTTAGCCCACTTGAGAGAGTTCACAAGCTATGGTGCGGTTTAACTCTGTAAATTGGAGGCAGACTTCATAGTAGTCTTGATAAAAAATATTTTGTTCTGGTTTTAAGCTTTGTGTCCAAATATTCCTTTTTGTTTTTTTTTAATTCATTTCAAAGCTCCCAACAGGTTTCCCAGTTTTTCAATAGGGGAAAAGTGCCCTTCATTCGTGGTTTTTTTTTTTTTTTTAAGGGACCTCGGTCTTAACTTTTAAAAGTTAAAACTTGATGCATTGACTGATTAATCGGTAGAAATAGGCCACTTTAATGACAAACATATTGACCAATATTAGTCGTTTGTGACTAGCTGAAAAATTATCTTAGCAAAATTACTTTTGCTTAGAGCAGGTTGTTGTCTTGTGCCCGTCTGGTTGGCACTTTGGGGTGCTTTGCTTCACTTTTGCAATTGTACCGCCATTTAGTGTAAAACCAGACTTTCACAGTATACACATACCATAAGAACCCGTTTATGGAGTAGACAACCACTCATGGGACAACAACACATAACACAAGGAAAGGACAAAGACAGAAGAGAGAAAGTACATCCACGCCCGAGCCGGATTCGAACCTGGTACCCACCCCATCCGTGTCAGGGCGGGGACGTTCCTGGTTCGAATCCCGGCACGGGCATGGATGTACTTTCTCTTTCGTGTCCTTGTCCTTTCTTTGAGTGAATGTGCTGTGCTGTGAATGATTGCCTACCCTTTAAACGGGTCCTAATGGCATGTGCGTACCGTGGAAGTGACTTCACACCAAATGACCCCACGGTTGGAAAAGTGAAGCAGCGCACCCCACATTGCCAGCCTAGCTTTCGTAAGAGTACAACATTGCTCGACCAAATATTGATAATGAATTCTGAATCACCTTGTATAGCTATTCAATCTAAATACTTCCGATGAATATTATCCACCAGCTTAAACCATAAAAATAACGTTTCTTCTTGAAATATAAACGAAACAACTCGGAGATAAAGAAGCCGATTGCAACTCTTCACGATCTGTAATCAACCCAAACATTGCTACTTGTGTGTAGAGTGGTCGGGCTTTTTTCGGCTGCGAGCACACTTCAAGATTTTGGAGTTGGGAAAAAAATGGGTCGTGTGCAAAGAAGTCGTATCTTGTTGACTGGCCGATAGCGTTCATTTTATCGAAGATGATCTTCTGGATGGTCGAGCTAGAAAACGCTTCTTTTGAGGTATTTAACTTTATTTTAATCATTTTGAATGATAAATTTATCTTATTCGTTTTACTTGAAAAAAATTCCAGTTGACTTTCCAAGACCAATCTTCTTCAGTTAGTCCTTCATTGGAATGACACGGTGAAAAAAGTCAATCCTACGTTGCCCCTTATACTATCATCAAATGTGATTTATTAAGTCGCTGGGTGTAAAATTAAAAACTATGTAATCAAATGCCGGTTAATCGGCGTTAGTCTTAAGACGGTTCAACGAAGAGGATAATGTTTGTTTCTTATGTTATTGAAATGGATGTAATAGAAGAAGAGTTAAGGTCTTAAAATTATTGCATAGCATTTTCAACTTAAAACGTGGTATTTAACTGCAGTAAAAAAAGTATTAAAAAAATTGCATCGTAATTTAAAGAATCGTTTCTGCACTAGTATGGTAAATTGTACATATATCTTATCTGCTCATACATATGATTTTAATTTAAATGATATGCTTAAAACCAGTTGCGGACATGGACCTAGGTACGCCCCCTCCCCATCGCAGAAGAAAATAATATTTAATTATATAACATATTTTCAGTGTAACTCATAAAGCTATTTTTCGGAATCTTTCGCCCTCAAATCTCGTGCGACGCTGGGACTGCCTGGGTACTATATGTACGCAACTGCTTAAAACATTTACACGGGTAATATAAGCTTTGCAACGCTGTGAAAGATTTGAATGTCAATATTATCTGTGTTTTAAAGATCACATTTCGAATAACAATACCACTTTAGTGTTTGTAACTAAAGTAAATCCATCTTATTCATATAAGGGAGAAATCAAGAAAATTGCTATTTAAGTCTCAAATGAATTTCCCAAGCACCTCCGAATAAAAACCAAAAATGTTTCAATTTTCATACTGTAAAGTTCGTTGCACATACAATCCATACCACAATTTTTAGATTTTGCTTGAATTCGTGACAGTAGCACTCTTTTTATTCCTTCAAAGTCATGTCGGCAGCGTGTCACACATTCGAATCAAATTTAATAAAAATCCTGTGGATTGTAAAACATCACAGCAGAAACACATACTGAAGGAAATAACGTGTTTTATGTTCGTCTTTGAAGATTAACTCTTGTGTTTTAGATAAAATGAATGATTATTCATAAAAAAATGCAATTACTGCTTGACACAAGTTTTCATAACATGACGAGAGCGCAAACTTCCGCGATGATAATTTCAAGACAAAATATTTTTTGGTACCAGTAAAGTGCGCTGGGTAAAGCCCTAATATAAGATGTTTAAGTTTCGATCGAAAGTTTTCATTTCAGTTGCATTGAATTACAGGTAAGATTTATTCAATCTTGACTTTTCCGTTTCTACCAAATGAAGTATCATGTCGGCAGCGGAAATTTAGACACAAAAGATGTTTTTCAATCTATTTTTGCATAATGGAAAAGAAACCTATTGCCATGGACATAGTAAGGTGTTTTTATTTTCGAATATTTAATTAGGGATGTTCAGCTATCATATTGCGGGAAATGTGTCATGTCGGCAGCGTCGAAGTAGAAGATATTTGTTACGAAACTGATGCGTTCGTTACCGATGTGTTTTCGCAATTCTTTCTTCGTGTTATGAGTTTGTTGAGTTGAGTTTTAAAGTACAAAGAAAATTTCAAGTGTATCGTTATTTTCCCATTATTGGAAGCAGTTTATTTATTGTTTTTTTTTTTTTTTTAATGCTTCAAAAACATTAATTTTTCGGCAAAATTTGAGTTTTTATCCCCTTCGGCCCTGAATTTTTAATTGGGTAGATAAAAAATCAATGAGTGGTTATATATGCTATAATGCATGTAAATATGTTAAATATGTAATATTATGAGATTCTACCAATTACGGAACTAATTAAAAAGTGTTCTAATAGTAGGACACCAGGCTGTTATTAAATAAAAAAGGGAACATTTATTTCTAAGTATATTTACACTTATTTGGTGTGAATTTTTTTGAAACAATTCCTTTACGCATGAAAACATGATACACTTCACATTTTTCATAATAAGAAGTTGTTTTATAGGTGAAACCTTCTAATTTGCACCTCTGCTGTTTCGAACTTCTCTCAATCATGTGATTTATTAAATCATACCTCACATCTCCACAGGGTCTAACAGCTGGGTTTAATTTTTTCTTCGCTGGTGGTACAGCAGGACTATTTCCTGATGGCCTCCCACGTTTAGTAGCGGCTGTTGCTTGTTTTGCGAATGCCAACGTTTCTGCTACATCAAACGTGAAATCGAGCAAATCCATTTGATCTTTACGTGTAATTCCTAACGAAGCGGCATCCTGTTTATACTCTAACCAAGAGTTTGTTATAGCCATACTGAAATAGTGGAATCTTTCTCTTCATCAGGTATCAAGTGCGGCAAACCATAATTTGATGGCTGCCATTCATCATCAGACCCATCTAAGTCTACATCTTCTAAATCAGAATCATCCAGACTATTTAGGCACTGAATGGCTTCCAACAAGGACAACTTTTTACTTCGCCTATTGGCTAATCAAATAAAAATGCATTTCAGTGTGCGTAATTTGATATAAACAGACAATAATATGCATCTACTTATTCAATAAATTCCTTAAAATATAAAAACTATAGTCATGAGGCAATAATTTAACAGAAAGTAGTGTTTTGTTTTAGAACAAAACATGATTTTAGCACTACTAAGCACCTTATGTACTCTTAATAGAACATGAAGAAGAATGGGCCATGTGTGCTCCAAGGCCTGATGTCCTATTAGTAGAACAGATATAAAAATCGTAATAACAATTAAATTTACAGTTATTTTTTTCATTAAAAATACTAAACTGGTCATGAAGAGTCTATTTGGTGCTGTGGAATTTTTATTAGGTGCAGGAAATTACATATAATAGCATTTTTAGAAGTAATAAAAGCTGCATTTACCTTTTTGCTGCAAGTGGTGAGAAACCGACATTATCTTCTCTGCAGAACACATGCTGAAATCTGCTGAGCAAAAATGGTACCATTTATGAATTCCTACATGTATTATGAGTAATCCACTGGATTTTGAAGTTTAAATTCTTAAAAAGGAAGAATGTAGAGCATTATGAAGATTTGTTCTAATAATAGAACGCCAGGGCCGAAGGGGTTAAACAAAATTATTGCCATTTTTTACGCTCTTTTCTTTTACATCCATATTCAGACCTTCGTTCGTAACTATTGTACCCAAAAATATAATTTTGTTTCAAAATGGAAAACTTACGAACAGTTTATTGCAAATCTCCCTCCCCCGCCAAACTCTGTCTTGATTTCATTTCGTTTTTTAAGATTGTGTTAAGAATTTAATTTTATTCTGATTTTTTAACAATTAACCTATTTATCTGTTTGAAAAAAACTTTGTCGCACTTATTTAAACTTTAACTAACTTTTAATTATTTTCTTTATAAACATAAAAGGTAGTGAAAGTGTTTACTTTTGTACACTAAGTGTCAAGTCTGTAATATTTGTCAGATCGGTAGTATTCTCATCACATCGGTAACGCTCAAAGACAACCCCTCTAAAATGGGGGAAATGTTTACCTTGACCATGCCCCTAATTAAAAAAAAATTGTTACAATGTGTATTTGAAATACCCTATTAATTTATTTTCTGAGTATCTTCAAAAATTGAAAATTTCCATGGTCAAATTGGCACTTTTCCTGATATTCACCCATAAGTTGTATAGTTAAACCCAGTGGCGAATTCGGGGAGTGGGCTGATAGTCTGCACCCCCCCCCCGAAATTATCAAAAAAAAAAAATAAATAAATAAATAAAATAAAATAAACGGTTTAGCTATTACTTTTTTTTTTCTTTTTTCTGAAACCGCGATGTGAGAATTTTTCTTTGGAGAAAATTTAATAAAAGTACAACATTCAAAGACAGGGAAAAGAAAGTAAATTCTTTATTTTTTTTTTGACATGTCCAATTTCCTATTTGTCACGTTTATGACTATCTTATAATTTAATTTTGTTCATTTTTATTGCAAATTTGTTTCAGAAACATTTATTAATGTTTGTTCATTCATCTGATTCTGTTCAATACATTTCAACACATGTAACTGAAACATAACATTAGGAACAATAGTAAAGTAAATCGCAAAATTAATGCTATTAAAGCACAAATTTGACAAAATATTGCATGCACTTGTTGGGGAACACCTACTTTGATTAAGAGAGCTTTTCAAAATTTATCTTTCCCTGTTTTGATGAAAATGCTTTCCCTCTCGGACACAACAATAATAATAATGATATAAAAAAAAAAAAATAATGTTGTATTTTTGTCATCTTAAATCGTGAGAGCTCGCGCGGAGTCGAAAACGACCCCCAGCCGTTTATGCTTATATTTCCTGGAATTTCATAGCCAGATTATAAAAAAAAATAGGATAGGTATTTTTATAGGAAACCATCTTTTTGGTAGCTGCAATTGTTTCCTTGATTGATGGGCGGGCGTGGTTGGAATTTTCTCAAATTCTTTTTATTCTTGTAAACAAGGGGGTGTGTTAAGAGACTCTGGGGTTGTTTTCGACCCCGCGCGAGCGCTCGTGAGACAAACAACGGCGCGGGTTCTCGCGAATTAAATTAGCATTGATATCAGAAATTCGCAAAATTTACTTTCTTTTGCTTCATTTTATGAGGTGACGAGCCCTTTCCTCTCTAAGTCTCGGCCGAGCCCCCCCCCCCCTCCCCTGAAAGGATTTGTCTGCGTACGCAACTCTAGTCAAACCCTATTCCGAGATCTCCCGCTTAAATGATCACCCCGCAAATATAGGCTCTTTTGAAAAGTCCCAATTGACTTCATAGGACTTCACTTCACCCAGTTATAGGGTCGTTCAAGAGTCTCCATACCTACTTTATAATGCCACTTTAAAAACTAATAATTAAAATTACAGTCGTTTCTCGTTACTTCGCGCTTCGACTTTCTCACTTTTATTTAAATTCCAATTATAGTCATTAGCCTCTTTTATGCGCTGTAAACTTTTCCCTGCAAAAGAATAACAAAAGATGGTTTGTAAGTAAGTTAAGCTCTTCTGAGGGGCTGTAGAAGTACCTTAGACCATATAAACGTAGACACGGCAAGTGGGCGTGGTTGTTGAAGCAGGAGTCTAAGGGGGAAAAGTGAGGGGAAACCACGTGACTAGGCGATCCTCGGAAAGAGCGTTTCGCCTTTCTGTGCTAATTCTCGTAGGGATTTGAAGAGTCGTCAAATTTAATTTTTTTTCCTCATGACAGAAATGTTTTGACACAACAATTTTCTATCATCCGCAAGTCTATAGTTTACAGATTAATGGACAAGTGTTTTTTTTTTTTTTATTTCAATAGTAAATTGCTGAGTTACGTCGATTTAAAAATGGTTCTGAAAGAAGGTTGCGCTCATAGAGAATAGGGAAGTTTTCGATTTTTCAATTTTATTTTTATATGATAGAGCAACATACATGAACATCAACGGCGAAAAAATTTTTGCTCTGCGACAAGTAGTTTTTTTTTTTTTAAATAATTTTCAAATTTCAAGCGGCTGTGACGA